>JAJJWW010012667.1:0-12589 GCA_023531295.1 Papaver armeniacum
ATAGTTGGTTATAAATCCAGTCCGTCTTTTCTTTTGTGTTCAGACTGCAAGTCTTGTACTCATACCCACTGGTCCCTTTTGATCCACTTTTTTTATTCCTTGAAATCAAACATCAGCCGATTTCCACCTCCAAAATGGCCCGTACATTATCCTTTTATCTGTTTGCATCCACTTAGATAAGGACACACATGCACACTACGTAGTTCATGCCTCCACCTAACGGACACGACATTACGAGGACACGGGAGATGCGGCTAGGGAATAGTGAGTGATGTGAACACAAGAATTACGATGGCATCCACGTGTTCACAAACAATATTCGCATTTGTAAATACAGACGTTGTAAGACATATAACAGAAATGAAATGATACTAAATACGACGACTCATCGACTCAGAGTCTTCGGACTCGTCATTGTCTAGTCAAGGGGGGATCGATTCAGCGATTCTACGTGGTTACGATGCACGTATCGTAAAGTATAATACTAATAACAGAAAGTACGGTGCTGAAATGTAAATAAGACAGTAATTTACGTGGTTCAGCACTAAGGCTTACATCCACGGGATTGGTGTTTCACTATGTATTGAGTTACAGAAATAGTCGAATGACTTTAAGTGAATAACGATGTTTAAAGGGGAAATATGATTCATACTTACTCTTCCTATCTCTCTTTCCTATATTCTTCTACGATTATTAGAATCGGTCGACCCCTCTCTCTTAGTGGAGAGGGGTATTTATAGGGAAGATACGTGGGGTCCACCGTCGAGGCCGTTTGAACCTTATCTTCTTGTTCTCTCGTTGATCCCATTTGGTATCTTCGCTCCGAACCGATGCCCCAGCCGGCTATTCTTGATGACGATGGGTCGATGCTTCCTCTTCCACAAATTAGTTGACACGTACCCTATGGCTAGAGTACTTAATGCGGGTGGTTGGGCTGTCTGCCCACGCCAGACAGCTGTCTGCGGCTCCTATCACATCCGTGTCAGCTAGGCTAATCCTCGCCGTCGAACTTAGATCCTTCTCGAGATGGAGTAAAGTGAGTCCTTAGGTGTTCTTCGGTGCTTCGCGGTAGCTCGTTCCTTTAGTGCTCCCTGATCCCTAGCCGTTGGATCAGTTCGAAGATGAACATATACTGTCGTCGGGTGCTTCTTGGGTGTTGGTACGTGGCATCGTGTCTTGATGTTTCCAGCTGTGCGTTCTCCACGTGTAATTCCTTAGACACGTGGAGAGTGGGGAATTATGTGTATACAATTTCCCCTTTTCTCCAAGATTTGAATTAATGGTCAAAGTTTGGGGAAAACCGTCTTCATAGTCAACCCCACTCTCTTCATTAACTCCTCCATATCCTTAGGGCACGTTTCCCATTCTCCATATTAACTTCTCCTCGAAACACGGGGCAGTTATATCGTTTGGTTTATAAATAAGAGGGATGAGACTATTGAAATATTTCATTCTCTCTTCATTCTCTTGTCAGTCCGAAAATTCTCCATTTTTGTTTTCTTGCTCTTAACTTCTGCTAGTGTTGCGTGGGGTAAAATTTCTTAGAATCTTCAGAGGTTGACTGCTATCGCCGTTCATCATCTTCTCCTTGATCGTCTTTGCTCTGCTTATAGAGTTTTTGATACAAGTATGAAATAGTCTTTATTTTGATCTTGATCGATTGTTGGGCTTCTGCTGCTATGTTCTTATCCGATGATATGCTTTCCCCTATTCTTTTATCTCAAAACTCGTGGATTCCCATCCGATGATTTAAGCTTGTCTTCGTTGTCCTCAAACAGATTAGGGTTTTTGGATGATAGTTCTGATGAATTTGTGGAAGTTTGCATAATTTTAACTTTTGATCGTCTGCTTTATCTGGTCTTTGCAGTACTTTTCTTGCGCCTCGCAGATATGTCTGATCGTCATCGGTATTCATACCAGACACCGTCATCGGGTCCCTACAGGTCTCCTCCACATAGAAGCCCCGATATATGTCCGCCGAGGGGTGGCTCATCTAGGTCATTCCAACCAGATCCTCGTGCCCAGAAGGTTTCATCATCATCGGGTCCAAGGGTTTCTATTACGAAGAAGGGGGATCCACCGAAGGGATCTCGGTATGTAGTTAACCGTCCTGTGACTAATCCCTCTCCCCAACGTGTTGAGCCGAGAAATGCGCAGCAACCCTCTCCTCATCGTGCCGAACCGATGAATGTTCAACCTCTTCGGTCCATGCCTCCTCAAACCACGATGCATCCTTTGGGATCTACGGATTCGCAATCTGTTGTTGTGATGAAAGGACCTTCTGCTAAAGATGTTGTGCCCCTGGCGGGCCCTCCGAGGAATCCGGTGGCAAAAAGGAAAGGTTCTGATATGAGTCCTCCCAAGTCAAAGAAATCGTTGTTGAGTCAACCCACTAGTTCTGATGTTGCTTCTGAAATACAAAGCATTTCGGTGGCCAAGAAAAAGGTTACCTTCAAGCATGTTGATCTTGAAGCCTTCAAAGTGAAACATGGCCTAGAGTTCTTTGATATTAAGTTCTATGCACCAGACGATGACCTTAACTATGATATGATTGTGAACTATAAGTATGATGATTTTCATTTGCTGACCACTGTGGGAGCTTTCGAAGCGGGTTTGGTGCTGCCTTTGTACAAATCGGGGGATTCCTTTTATTATGATGTTTTGGCCGATCGCAAAGGTTCCACCTATAATACTCATTGTCGCTCGGTGGTGCATCTAAGTGAGAATTATCTTCGGGCTCTGAAGGAGTGTTATCTTCGGATCAAGGGTGAAACGATGATGACCTGCTATACTCCTGATCCTGCTGAGAGAGATTTGTATACTCCTGCCAATTTCAACGCCTCTTTTGGAGATTATGTCAATAGTATAAATCGCAAGACATGGAGTGTTGGTCTTCGTACCATTCCTGCTTCTCATGGTGAGGTTCGTCTTTTAAGCGAAGTGTGTGATTCGAAGATTCGCTACGTTCCCAGTACCGAGGGGTCTTCTCAACGGAAGCTTTTTCGTAATCGTGAAAGGCTCAAGCGTGATCATGACTATGAATGGCATGCCACAGTCATCGAAGTTGTTGGTCCTTGGGCTTATGGCTAGGTTCCTGAGAAGCATGGATGGCGGCTGTTCTTTGGGATCAGCCTCGTGATAGCGCTCCAGCTCGCTATGGTGACTTCTGCCCCTGACGATCGAATTTCGATGGTATGAACTTTGAGTATGCCATGGACGCTGCTGACGAAGATGAAAGTTCCGATGATGTCCTTCCTTCGAAGGGTAATGTCGCTGCCAAGGTATGGTTCTCTATGTTGCCCCTTTTCTTCTTGGTTTAAGGTAACACGATGTAAGGAAACAATAGTCGTCGTACTGATATATCGAGTGTTATCTCCTTAGGCAAAGAAGAAAAGAAAATCGGGCCAGTTCAGTCTTCCACTGCCCATGTGGAGGGGACAGATATTCTCAATGAGGTCAATAGCCCCGTGAACGATGAAGGTATCGAGGACGAAGAAGAGATTACCGATGATGAGGAACGAATAGAGACCTCTCCTCATAATCATAGGAACGACGAGGATATCAGTGATGGTGCCAACGAAGAAGAGATTGCCCCTGGTGGTGATGGCACTGGTGGATAGAAAGCTATGTCTGACTTTCCGCTGACTGATCCTCCTATTGGATTGGTGCTAGGTCATGGGAATGAGTAGGCTGAGCTTCAGTCAATAAATCCTACTTTAGAGTTTTCTTTTGGTAAAATTCATTCCACTGGGGGTCCGATGGATATTGACGCTGCCATGGGATTAGCTGAGGAGCACTCTCTGGTTTTCGCCACATGATGAATGGGATATTCTTGGGGACAAAGGTGAGAGAGTAGTTGAGACCGGTGGTGAAGAAGCGGCTGCTCATGAAGAAAATTTGGGTGGTAAAGGTGATAAGGATCATGCTAACAAAGAGGTCGGGGCCACGAAGAGTGCTAATGGTGAAAAGGATGTGATCGATGCCGGAGCTTCCGCTGGTGCATCCTTGTAGGTCTTTGATATGGCCATGATGCAGGATGGTGACGATGCTACACTGGATTGGTTGATGAAGAAAAATCTGATGCAGTTATCGTCTCACGATGATGTTGCCGAAGCTTGGGATAAAGATTTGGGTGCTACTTCTACCAACTTACTGGTCGATCCCCCTTCTTCCATTGCCGATATGATGGTTATTGCTGATGGGTATCAGTATGGATTTCCCCAGCAGCGTGTTCTTGAGGTTAGCTGTCGTAGATTCCTTTGTTTTATTGCTTATATGACTTTTTATTGATGTTTATTATCTGCTTGCTATCATCGCAGATAATGAGAAGTGAGCACTGCAACCACACTTTGTACCAATTTTTCAAAGCGAAGGCCCTTAAATTGTAAGTGAAGCTTCGTCACGGGGAAGAGGAATTGAACGCTGCTGAAGCGCTCGTCTCCGCGAAGGATAAGGAGATAGCAGAACTGAAGAGCCAGCTGAAGTGGAAAGAACAGCTTGGTGCCGAAGAGGAGAAGATTCGTGTTGAACTTGTATTGGTCCGTAGTGACTTGGAAAAGGCCCGCAACGATGCTTCATCTTCTAAAGGTTTGTTTTCTTTTTCTATTCTCCTCTTCGGCTCTCTCTTTCGTCTTCTTAGTGTGCTATCTGAGTCTCCCCGCCCTATCTTCAGCGGGTGTTACTAGAGAATTGGTATGGCTTCGGAATGAGAGGACTCGGCAAGCTTCCCGGATCAAGGAATTAGTGTAGAAAATTAAGAGTGAAGCCGATAAATGGAATGCTCGAGCTGGTGAGCATAATACCCTAGTAGCTGAGTGGCGAGAGAAGCGGACTCAGATGATTGATATGTAGAACAGTTACAATACCGATCGTCGTCAGTTTAACGATACCTTGTTATGGACTCGTGAGAACCTTCGTGTTGCTCGTGAACATGCTACTAGCTTGGAGGCTAAGGTAACGCACTTGGAGGAGGAATTACGCCAAGCTCGGCCATCCCATGACCCTGAGGTTAGGGATTATATACAGTGGCTTGTTCAGGAGAGGGACGACACCAGAGCCGAGGTTCATGCCCTTAGTAATGCTTTAGCCGCCTCTCGAGCCGATGTTGCTCGTTTAGTATATTCTGAGAAAGAACTCGAAGTGAACATGTACAGGCTTACTAAAGGCATAAAAGAAATGAATAATAAATAATGAAGTCAACCATCTTCGCCATTTAGACTCCATGAAGCAGGTAGAGTTGGATGAGTGTCAGTTTGCTCTTACAAATCTTCGATTGGATTATAAGAAAATTTCAGACGAATACGATTTTATTGACGACGCTCGAGACGCTGTAGTTAATGAGTATAGATAGCTTCGGCTAGATTCGAAGGTATACAGTTATTTGGTCACGACAGTTCTTCGGTTTCTAGTTTTTTAACCCAACTTTGTCTTCTTTTTCAGAGCTCGAAGGACAGCTTGACCTTGCAAATGAAAAACTTGAAAAGACTCAATCTGCCCTAGTACAGCAGGAGGGTCAGGCCTAGTATTATGAGAGTTTAGTTGTATCTCAGGACACCGCAGCAAATGAAGCATCCAAGGAAGTAACCCGACTGACATCTTTGTTGTCACAGTATGAGCTTAAGACCACCGTGATCACATAAGGCTTGTTTCCAGCTTGCCGAAGAGATGAATAAGACTCTGACCAGGATCGAGCAGGGCCTTCAGAAAGATCATGGCATTGTCAAGAACTATCCTCGTCGTCCTATGACTGAGCCCTTAACTTCTTCCTCTGGTCCTTCTTCGGGAGGAAGTGTTCCCTCCTCTCAAGCAAGATCCGCTGGTCATATTGGATCTTCTAAGGGAAAGTAGACTGCTATAATTATTATGGAAAGTTGATCTTCGTTGATTACTTGTCTTCGAGCCATTTTTTGGTGTATTTTTGTGTTTCTTGTTAAATTTTCCGAACTTGTAATCAACTTTTATGGAATAGATCATCGTTTGTTTGGATATGTACATCTTTGATTCATCTGCATGGTTAATTCAATTACTTTTTTAGATGTTGAGAAAATCTAGTTAACAGAATGAATAAGTAAAAATAATATATAGTGTTTGATGTCAATAACGAAGATATGCACCTTCGTTACTGATTTTGGACCTGTCACCCCCCTGGCTAATCCTTGGCCAGAGGATTACCAAACGGTGGGGGTTGAAGCAACGTTCCCGGATATGTAATGCATTATTGAACTATGTACATGCATTCATTCCGCTGAACCTTTGCCTTTTATATTGGTTGGGTATCTATTTCTAATGGATGCCTTCCCCATGGTCCTACACTTATAGACGCTGATAGAGGAGTTCGGAAAGATTGTATATGGCTACTTTCCCCAATAGAGATTTTGAAAAAAGTTTGTTCGATTAATGAGTCGAGGTCTGCTATTCCTCTTCCAGAGATAGAAACATGTCAAGCGAGTATGTTGTCTTCTTCTTATGGTGCTCTTCACGCAGATGCAGAACTGCGTTTCTTTTATGGATAACATGAATTGAGATATTTTGCATTCCACGGGTGTCTGAAGACTTCTCCTTTCAGGTTACGCAGATAATAAGATCCGTTGCCTGCGATGTCGTGTATAACAAATGTTCCTCCCCATGTTGGTGCTAACTTGCCCCACTTTTTCTCTCGCTGGTATTGGGGTATAGTTCTCAACACATACTGTCCTTATACAAAAGTTCTAAGTTTAACCTTCTTGTTGTATTCCCTTGCTAATCTTCGTTGGTAGTTTTCCATCCTCTGTAACGCTGTTTCTCTTTTTTTCCCCAGATCGTCGAGCCTCTCTAGCATCATATCCGTCGTGAGGTTCTTTTCCCATGCTTCAGTATCCGTTGTTGGCATGATGATTTCTGTTGGGATGACTGCTTCGGTTCCATAAGTGAGAAGGAATGGTGATTCCCATGTAGCGGACCTTCGAGTTGTTCGGTATGCCCATAACACGTTATGTAGTTGTTCACACCACCTCCCCTTGTGTTCGTCCAGCTGCTTATTGAGGATAAGTGCCAGGGTCTTATTTGTAGCTTCGGCCTGTCCGTTGCTGCGAGGATAGATGGGGGTTGATTTATTCTTCCCGATTTTGAAGGTATCGAAGAGCATGTCTATGTTCTTACCCTACTTTTGTTTGCCATTGTCGGAGACAATCTCTGTGAGGGATACCGAACTCGCAAATGATATTTTGAAAGATAAATGTGAATACGTCTGAGTCACGGATTCTAGCTAGGGCCTTGGCTTCTACCCATTTGCTGAAGTAATATGTGGCTACAATCAAGAATCGTATTTTCCCCGATCCTTCGATCAGGGGTCCGACGATATCTATGCCCCATTTTGAGAAAGGCCAAGGACTATCCACTGAATTCAGCTTTGTTGCAGGAGCATGGATTCTTTTATCAAACCGCTGACATTCCTCACACCTCCTAGAAATTCTTGCAAAGCATCTCGTATCATCTCGTGTCCAATAATACCCAAAGCATTTTGCTTTATCTCGATAGTGATCTCATTCCGCTGTGGTTGCCTGCATCTCCATAGTGTATGTCTTTCAAAACCCGATGTCCTTCTTCTCTTGATAGGCAGCGAAGCAGTGGTCCAAGGAAAGACTTCTTGTATAAAATCCCGTCCCTAAGGTCATATCTTCCTGCCTTTGACTGCACCTTTCTAGCCTATTTCAAATCCGTAGGCAACGTTCCTTCTTTGAGGAAGAGATGGACTTCAGTTCTCCAATCTTCTTCGTTCTTGAAGTCTTCGTCTTCGTTCTCTCTTGTCATGATGTCATCTTCGTGAAAGTCATCAACGATATCTTCCCCAACGTCCTCGTCAGCGATATCTTCGCCTGCATCGTCTTCACGATTTGTAGCGAGGGATTCATGAGGAGTAACCGAGGGCTCGTATACTCTTGTTATCTTGATTGCTTTAATGCTTTCATCTTTCAACATGGAAGATATGTATGCCAGGGCATCAGCGTGCCTAAGGTCTTTTCTGCATAAATGTCGAAACTTAATGCTAGGTACTTGGGATGCAAGGGTTTGTACCAAAGCCATATATGCCGAGAGGGTCTCATCGTACACGTTGTACTCCAGGCTTATCTGTCGTATGACCAGCTGTGAATCACTCGTCAGGCGTACCTCGGTTATACCCATTTCGATTATTAAACGAAGAGCATGGACCACGGCTTCGTATTCGACGATGTTATTGGTATGTTCCTTAAATTCCAATCTTAGTGCATGCACGATTCTTTCTCCGGTGGAAGTAGTGATTACGATGCCTATACCTGCCCCTTCTCTATTTATTGATCCGTCTACGAAGACTTCCCATTGTCTTTGGTTTGAAGGTTCGAGGACATCGACTGGGTCTTTTCCTTCTTCCACTTCTGGTACGCCCCTTACTTCCTCGTCGTTATCCAAGGGTAGATCTTCTAGGAAATCCGCCAAGACTTGTGACTTCTGGGAATGTAGTATTTCATGGATAATATTGAACTAATCGAGGTGAGTGTTCCACTTTGATATCCTTCCCACTTTTCCAGCGTTTTTGAGAATAGCTTCTAACGGTGCTTTGCATGGAACACGAATGTAGCGAGTTAAGAAATAAGTCCTTAGCTTTTGGGTTGCCCATACTAGTGCCAAGATGAGCTGCTCAATCTTTGTGTAATTTCTTTCTGCCGAATTGAGAGTCTTGCTCACGTAGTAGATCGGTTGCTCTATCTTCGTGTTTATTTTGACCAATACCGCGCTGACTGCATCCTCCGTTGCTGCTATATAAAGAGCCAATACCTCGTAAGGGTCGGGTTTTTGTAAAATCGGGATTGTGGCTAGATACTCTTTGATCCTCTGGAAAGCTTCTTCGCATTCTGTGGTCCATTCAAACTTGCTTCCTTTTTTGAGGATGTTGAAGAAGGGTTTGCATTTGTCCGACGACCTGGCGATGAATCTTCCCAGAGATGCTAAAGATCCGTTGAGTTTTTGGACTTCTTTCAGGTTCTTCGGGGATGGAATTCCTATGATGGCCTGGATCTTAACAGGATCTACTTCAATGCCCCTCTTCGTTACTAGGTAACCTAGGAATTTCCCTGATGTGACACCGAATGTGCATTTTTCTGGATTCACTTTCATGATGTGTTTTCTCATGGCTTCGAAGATATCTCTCAGGGCTTGATGGTGGTCCTTGCGCAACTTACTTTTGACGAGCATATCATCCTCATAAACTTCTAGGGTTTTCCCAATCCATGGTTGAAGATAGCGTCGACCATCCTCTGATAGGTTGCCCCTGCGTTTCTAAGCCCGAAAGGCATTCTTGTGTAACAATAGAGGTCGTGCGGGGTGTAGAATGTTGTATGTTGTTGGTCTTCTTATGCCAGGGCTACTTGGTTGTAACCGGAGTATCCATACATAAATGATGGTTCTTCGTATCCTTCGACGGCTTCCACCAGTTGATCGATGCTTGGGTGTGGGTAGCTGTTCTTGGGGCACGCCTTATTGAGGTTGGTAAAATCGATGCATATTCTTACTCCCCCATTTTTCTTGGGCACGATGACCATGTTTTATATCCATGTTGGATATTTGACCTCCTTGATGAATCCCGCTTCTAGCAATTTACGGAGCTCTTTTTCGATTGCTTGATGATACTCTGGTGCTACCTTTCGTACTTTCTTCCTGAAAGGTGTGGTGCCAGGTTTTATACGAAGTTCATGTTGGATTATCTTCGGGTCGATTCGGCATGTCTCCTAGCTTCCACGCGAAGATATCTGCATATTCTGTGAGTAACTTGGTCAGAGCTAACTCTCTGTCTTTGTCTATCAGCGTTCCTATCTTGATCATCTTCAGGTTTTCTTTGGTCCCTATATTGATCTCCTTTACTGGTTCTACGGGTGTGAACGTGGGCTTTGTTTCCCCTAAGAGAGGGACATTCCTTAATTGATATTTGGTAGGTTCTCCGGCCTCCTCAGCTGTTGAGGTGCTTGCTTCCGCGTTTAGAACGATGCTTTCCTTACTCAAACTCTTCCCTGAGATTTCTTCGAGATAAAGATCAATTGCTTTTTCATTTGCATCTTCTTTGTTGCGACTCCTTCGAGGCTTCCGCTGCACATCTTGTTCGTTATTGAGATGATTTTGTAGAGCTTGGCATTCTCGGGCCGTAACCTGATCTCTCTTTATCTCCATTACCCCTTCGGGTGTTGGAAATCTAAGGTATTGATGATAGGTTACTGCCACTCATTTGAGTTTGTGTACCCATTTCCTACCGATGATAGCGTTGTAAGGGGAAGGTGCGTCTACTACGCTGAATCGAGTATCCACCTTTATTGGTCCTGCGTCCACTTGTAAGACAATATCACCTAACGGTTTTGTTGGTGCCCTATTGAATCCATAGATAATATAGTACGAAGACATCAGTTGTTCATCATTGAGCTCCATTCGTTTGAATATGTCATAGAACAGAACATTGACCGAGCTCCCTCCGTCGATGAGGATATTCTCTTGATATTACACCCAGCCACTGGTAACGTGAGGACCAAAGGATCATTGTGATCTTCCATTTCCTCCTCGACATCATCAGCCTCAAAAGTCATTGGCGCGTTCATCCACTGCTCGTGTTCGTAAACTTCTACTCCATCGATTTTATATAGCTCGCAGTAGTCCTCGAATTGCTTCCTCAACCTTTTTCCTATTTGTGCCGTCAGCGAGGGTCCGGTAGCTTCGGAACAAGAGATGGTATTCAGCGTTCGGTTTCCCTCGGGTAGCTGAACTTGTTTGCTTCGTTTGGTCCTATCTTCGGTGTTTGCCTTCTGTATGTACTGCTTGAGGTCACCTGCGTCAATTAGCTTTTGGATCATGATTTTGAGATTCTTGTATTTCTCGGTTTGGTGCCGTTGAAGCGGTGGTACTGCATGATAATCCCTTGACTTCTCGGACCTTGGGGACTGCTTTCCTTTGGACCATGGCCACTCCAGATTTTCCCGATCCTTGATTTCCCTCAGGATGCGGGTGTAGCTTGTGTTCAACTTTGTGTAAATTTGGTCTTCGAATTTCCGGTCATCACGTCGACGATCATCCCTTCGTCCTCTCGTGTCTTCGTTGGGTCGTTCCGTTGAACCGCCACTCTTCGATCCGCTGGCTTGTTCCACTGAATGAGTTCGTTGAGATCTTTGAGTTTGGGCTCTGGGATTTTCCCGCTAGATTTCTTATAGCCTCGCGTGCTTTTCAATGATTACTCGGAGATCTCCTTCGGTCGTCTGGACACTTCCATGAATTTCTACAAATAGCGGGCTCATCCTATATAATCCCCATTTGTAGCAGTTGATGCTGACCACCGGGTCTACGTTCCCTATTGCCTGGCAAATCTTGTGCCACCTATCGGTGTATTCCCTGGTTGTTTCTTAATAATTGATCGCTAATGAGAATAACTTATCCATTCCTGCATTAACAACCTTTTTGTACATATAAGTTCCTAAGAACTTCTCGGTAAGCTGTTTATATGAGTCGATGGAGTTGGGTGGGAGGTTATCGAACCAAGAAAGGGCCGATCCTTTCATACTTGAAGGGAAGTATCTGCAGAGAATTGCATCGTCCTGATCCCATCGTGCTAGCATGCGATTATAATACCGAAGATGAGCTGCGGGGATCATTTGGATCCATCATAACATTCAAATGCTGGGATGGAACACTTCTGTGGAATGAGAGCTCTGGCGATATGTGGTACTAATGGGGTGGTGTTGGCTTCTTTCATCACCTCTTCCATTCTTCCTCCCCCTTGTCTAGATTTTAGTTGCTTGATCTCAACCATCATTTCAGCACGAAGGTCCTTCATTGCACGCTGGTTATCATCGTATGTTGAGTTTCTCCTTGATCTTTGATCTTCGCTGTCAAAATAGTCTGAGTCTTATGGAACATAGTCTGGATCGCTGGACCTATTCCCTTTGGATACTCTTCGGTTCAAAGGCTCAGAATCTGTTGCATTTGTCACGACCATTATTCGGCCGTGATTCGGCTCAGGTGCTTTAGAGTTAGCTTCGTGCAGGGCTTCGTTATGCTGGTGCATTGCTCCTAAGATTTGGGCGATCTTGTCTCTGAGCTCTTGATTTTCTCGTGCCAGCAATGTTATTGTCTCTGTGTACACCCTTTGGCTCCTCTTTAGTTCCTCAAGCTCTGCCATCAACTGGGGGGAATGGTTTGATCCTTGATTTGGGGTACCGTGCCGTCCCTTCCCCCCAACGGCCATGATATGATCTTCATCTACCGTTTGGATTAGGGGGATATGAGGTTCGATATGCACTACCTGTAGCTCCTCATGAGGGGTTAAAGGTTGATTTCTTTTCAGCAACGGTTGGGTTATTGGCAGAGTCTGGTTATGCTCGTTTGTTGGCGGCATCCCGAAGGCTGGCTGCGGTATTGACGATTCCGCAAATCCTTCATGTTGCTCGAGGGCGCGGGTAGCTGCTGCATCTTTCACTGCATCGTCCTTGGCTGCATCTGCTCTAGCCGCTTCGGATTTTTTGTGGCTGCTCTGGCTGCATCAGGTTTTGCTGCTACTTCCTTGAGAGCTGCCGCCGCTGCATCGTTTGCATTCGATGAAGAG
>JAJJWW010012668.1:0-50370 GCA_023531295.1 Papaver armeniacum
AAAGAATGAAGTCATTCGAAGTTCGTATGAAGAAGTTATGAGCAAAATAAGAGCTTGGAAGTATAAAAGGGCAAAATGGTCATTTTACGGAAGTGCTATTGGCACCCCCTCGTACGTTAAGGTGTATCCATTCTTCTAAGGGGCATTCAATTTCAAGGAACTGCTAAACGCAGTCATGTATTTTACAAGGGGAGGTTGAAATTCAAATCAAGTAATGACATCCACATTTATGCTCGGGGGCATACCATCTTCCTCCTGCATTCACGAGACTAGCAGGGAGGTTTTCTTCCAAGCCATGGGCAGCGATGATAAAGAATGATCGAGGGGTTCTACTCGTGGTTAATGGTGATGTTTCTGAATCTTGCTACAAGATTTAGATGAGTTGTTGACAAAGGCTCTTATGTTTAATCTAATAAACTCCTTTGTCTGGTCAGATCAATCTAACTTCAACTACCGAAATAGTAAAGTATAGATTCGCACTCAATCAATATAAATCCTAAAGTAAAGAAATATAGTATAATACCGATCTCACGCCAACTAATCAATCAGATCTATCAAAGGTAAATTGATCTAGTTGGATCCCAGCCGATCAAGGTTTGTGCACATAATTCACGAGATACGAAAACTAATAAGAAATTTTCTTCGTCTTCAAATCTTCTTTTATCTTCAAAACCTGCACAAAACCACTTGAATATCTTGTGATCAATCACGCACAGAACAGAGTCTGTTAACAATGTATTATCACAAGATGTCTTTAGATCTAACAATAGTTCTAAAGATCCCGTCGATACTCTGATCTAGTTTGAGTGAATATTATATCAAAAGAGAAGATTCTCAAATATAAACAAACTAGGTGCAATCAAAGTTTCAACAACCATTAGTTAATCAAATCAATCGAAAACTAATAACACTACAATTATCTAGTTTCCCACCAACGGTACTCGTAGAGCTTCTTCATCCCACTAAGTCTTTAAACGAAATGTCGTAAGATTTCACCTACTAGGATACTTTCCTCTCGAATAGACGGCTCCACCAGTAACAACAAAAATGAAGTTTTCCTAGCTCTTAGGATAGTTTAGAAATTCAAACTTAGGTATTTATAGACCAAAGATGTTTGGACACAAAGGAATTTCCAAAATAAAAAATATTCTCAAGATATGCAATGAATGGAAAAAATTTGTTTACATCTCTAGGTGACTAATAATTTTCCCATAGTCTATGTAATGTATACAGCTCAGAAAATCGGATACTATATAGTATTGATACCTGTTGAACTGGATAATGCTAAGTTATAAAAGATACTCAAGATCCACAATAACGAAGAACACAAATGTAATGTAAAACGCTACTAAGTTATCATGAGACACAAGAGATTACGTGGTTCGACTTTTATCTACATCCACTGTAGTTGCAGGAAATCCCACAATACACCCCTCACTATAATTCATGTAACTGATCCAATAGATGAACAATTATGAATGTTTATTAATAATTTTCTTCAAGTGTTTACACAGGAAAATGGAATTACACTTGAGAACTTACAAACACTCTCCAAGTTTCTCTCTCCTAATGACTTGTTTTCCAATCCAAAAGAACTCTCCTTACAACAGACTCACTCATCCCTTTATATAGGGTAATACATAGTGAATAGCTGACTAAGTTTGTCCTTTATTTTTCGGGGAATGTCTCGCGAAGTGTCGCGAATGAACAAGTACTCATACTCGCGACACTTCCTAACCCTTGCCAGATTTCATATTTTCCTATCGTCATCCAATGCGTCATTCATTTTAGTTCCGCGACCCCTCGCGTGCTATCGTTTATTATCCTCGCGAGTTTTGTATGTTGCGATATAATGATCCTACATCTTGCCTCTTCTCATGTCTTCTCTACGAAGGAGAGAATGTCATGAGAATCAATATATTGCTTGAAGAGCAATCTTTAAGGAAAAATCCATTATTGCAGTAATCTTTAACCTTTATTGATGAAGGAATGAGCGAAAGAATACTTTTCTTGAAAAGTACGTACTTGCCTCTATTCTTTGGCGAAGTTCGAAGTTTTGAGAAATATATATGAAGTATCATTTTTTGCCTCAGGGGTCATGGAAAGTGATAAATTTCGCGAGCTCATCTCGCAAGTTAAAAAGAGTGATGAATCAGGAGAATTTATGCCTCTTAAATTGTCGCAATTGTTCGTTTTCCACTAAAAATCTTCTTCAGCATAGTTCCGTGAATCTAGGAATGACCGTTTACACGTGTCTAAAACTATCTTTTTTACCGGTGTACTTAATGTTATCCGGTCATAACATTTTCTTGTCTATTTATAGGAGGATCTTTTGTGAAGAACACTTCTTTTCTTTTACTTCATCTCCTTCATAAATCCGCAATTTTTTTCTGTTTTGTCTTTCTTCATCATCTTCTTCATCCTTTTCCTATTACTTCCTATCTGCTGTTACTTTCATGGCATCCAGGTTTGTTATTCTTTGCTAAACTTGATTGATTCTGTGATTAATTGATTTTGTGATTGATTTCTCTTGTCGAGATTATTTTGTTCTGATTCTTCTTTTAATCTCCTTCTGCCATTTTTGTTTTAGCAAGAACAAACCCGTCACCAAGTTCTCCATAAAAAATCCCCTCCTCTCCTTGGGTTCGCAGCCGAAACCCACTTTGCAACAAGAGTCCTCTTCGCAAGCAAAACCTACCGTTCCCAAAAGAAAGCCTACGAATGATAAGGTATTTAAGAAACATTTATTTTTTAATGACAATATTGTTGCCTCTGTTTCTTATTTAATTTATCGTTCGCAGGATGGAAAAACTATTGACAAAACTCCCAAGAGACCTCGCCAATCTAAACCTGTCACTCCTGATGTTCCTTTTCCCTTATTTAAACCTTCATCTCCTGTTGCGAAACCATCGCAGGATAACTTCGTTACCAATGACAATATTCCTATGCCTGAACTCCTCATAGACCAGGCTCCTCATAGTAGCCCTATCACGAATGAACTTATTCCTTCTCCTTCTATCAATGCCCCTGTCATTCCTCCAATCACTATCTTTCTGAAATCTCTTCTTCTCATGATATTCCCTTGGCAAAGAATGATTCGTCTCTATCTTCTCTTCCCGAGCAAATTCCTCTCACTGCAGAAAATTTGGAAGGGATAGATGTGGCTTTCAAAGTTCTCTCGGATCTTGTGAATGATGCCAAGAAGACACGCCGATCCTGTCAAATCTGATGTCTGCGAGATTTTAAGTAAACATCTTGGTTCTGATAGGATCTCGCAAGCATCCTTAGTTCAAGAAATTAATGTGTTAAAGAATGACCTTCAAGCTATGACTGTGAGATGCAATAATCTCCATCTTGAAAATCAAAAATTTCACAACATTTCGCTAGATCGTGATAATCTTCGCAGGAAGAATGAAGAGTTAAAAGGTATTCTCCAACTTTTCTATTTTTTGTTTTTTTTTTTTACGACTCAAGCTCTTGTTCCCCCTTCAAGCTTTACACCAGAAACGAATAATGGAGATATATCGGTTGGAATCAATTGTTGAAGAAGTTCGAGTTGAAAAAGATGCTTGGATGGAGCAATATAACCTCTTAAATAATGTTCATACATATGCTGCTGATCAAATAGATAATTTGTCTAAAGAAAACTTTGATTTAGTTCAACATCAAGACTCATTAAGTACTGACTTATCTCGCCTCTCTTATTCTTTAACTAAAGCTAATTTGGAGTTGGAAACTTTATCAGATGAGAATGGAACTCTTTCTCAAGAGAAGCGTTCTCTGCTAAACAAAGTGGCGATCTGTTCGCAACAATATGACGCTTGTCAGAAATTATTTGAAGAACAAGAACAATCTACTCACACACCGAAAAATCATCTTGAAGAAGTTCTTTATTTGAGAGGATAAACTTATTCGGGGTAGGATAACCTTGAGTTTAAAAGCAAGCCAATTCGAGGATCAATGTGCCAAATTAGAAAAACAACTCTTCTCTTGCGACCGAGAATTCCATACTTGTTTCCAATGAAAAGAGTTTGCGATCTCGATTGAAAGGCTTAGTTGGGGATACATTCGATGATGCCATGGACTGTTTGGGAAATAATTTTGCGGCTTTAATTCAACACCTTACTTCTCAAAAGGAAGGTAGTCATATTATTTGACTACCTTAATTCATTTATTTATTCCATGGATCGTTAATTGTCCTGAAAATTTCAAATACCTTCTGTAAGAATCTTCTTTAATCTTTTATTATCTTGTTTGATGATGCAGATTCTGAGAAAAAGCTTCGTTCCATTATTTCTACCCTCAAATCGGATTATTCTAAAGTTCGCAAAGAAAATGGATTACTCGCCACTTCCCTTGCTCGTTCTCGCATCAAAGTGAAGAAGATTTGAGTACATGTCTGATTTGTAAAGACATAGATAGTAAAAATCGTCAAAAGGCGGCGTAAGTCAATTTCCCCTCAAAGCCGAAGTCCTTGTGAATGAAATTTTATTGTCTAAATCTCTTGAACCTATTCATGTTGATCCTTTGGAAGTAAGTGATGATGAAGTCCCCAACTCCCTGATAGTGATTATGACTATGAAAACACGAAGATCTCGCAAATATTGAAGTTGTCAACAAAGATCTGGTGATAAAATTTCGATGAAAATCCACCAATTGGCGAAGGTGAAGTTGCTTTGAAAAAATATCGATGAAGGTCTACCCAATTGGCTAAGGTGAAGGTGGAGCTGATAAAGATATTGAAAAATCCATCCATTTTCTATAATCGATAATGTTGATGTAGAGAACTAAACCATTTTTATTATTTTGTCGAAATTTTCTTTTTGCTTGGAAAAGATTAAATCTTTTGTTGAGTTATTCCCTTATTTTCTCCTTCTTCCTTATTTAAAGAATTTTGATTATAACCTTGCAAGCATGTTCACTTACATTTTTGTGTGATCATTTATGTTCCCAATTAAGAGCCTTTATTTTCTCTTCTTGTTGCGACAAGATCGCAGACGCCTTTACATTTTCATGCAATGGCCCATTGACCTTGCCTCATCATTTTGATGGTCTTCTAAGTAAGACCTTCCTAATTAAAGGTCTTACTACGCCCCTTTATTGCGACAAGATCGCGGGACGTCTTTACACTTGCATGTAAAAACCCATTGACCTTGTCTTATCATTTTTCAAGTATTTTTGCCTCTGCGGGATATTTTGTTTGCGACAATATGATAGGCCTAAATTGTCTTGCGATAATAAAGCCCCATGACATTGTCGTCTTGCGACGAAAATCGCGGGACGTCTTTACACTTTCATGTAAGGACCCATTGATCTCGTCTTACCCTCGCGTTAGTATTATTGCCTCTGCCAGGATCATTGCACAAATATGACAAGCCTAAGTTTCCTTGCAGAAAACAAAGCCTCATGACATTTGCGTCTTTGGCACTTATCATCTCCCTAATGGAGGGTGCCGCCCTTATCACCTCCCCTGGTTGCCCCTTCAAGGAGGCGTACATCGGCCATACAAGGCTAGCTCCTCCCATCCGGTCTTAACAACAACCAGTTGTTTTCGCAGCCTCTTATCCCTTATACCTATAGGGTTTATGGTTACAAGGCTGCACCCTAAGTGGAGTTTCTTCGGGCCGAGTGAAAAGCATGCGCCAAGACTTGTCAAGAGTGGTAAGGATGTTCCATGCTCCCCGCACTCTTGACTCAACCGTGTACCTCGGCGCCTTGATCATGGCCTGACTCCTTGGAAGAGACCCTCGGTCGCCCAACCGGTATAACCTTATATTTAGTTGGGAATCAAGGTACCTCTTAGGATAGGCTTTCATGGGCCCCAAATCTTCATGACCCAGGTTCCGGAGCGGTGTAACCTTTTCCCCGGGCCATGTCAAGAGATACCCCCTTATATGACGCACTTTAGGTCTTACATTTGCCTCTTACGAAATATCATTCGCGAACTAGGGTGTACGCCATAAAGGTTCGTCCCATTCATTCATTATGTTTATTCATTCAATCATGTATCATTTCTTGCTATTCTGCTTGCGAGATATTCGCTGTTTTTCTCATTCGCATTTTATTGAATCTCGCAAATATCTTGCATTAAAATATTTTCATTTTGATTCACCCATTTTTATGGGTAGTATTTCTTTAGATACAATCTGTTCCACGGCCTGCCCAATCTTTGTCCCATGTCTTTGCCTTCAGGGTCCATCAATCTATATGCCCCTGTACCAACTACTTCTTTGATAATATAAGGTCCATCCCATTTTCTCGCCAGCTTACCCCTACTTTCTCGTTGATATATTGGTGTTTCTCGCAGCACTAAATCTCCTGGTTGAAATTCACGTATTTTGACACGCTTGTTATATTCTCTAGCCAATCTTCTTTGATAATTCTCCATATGTCGCAACGCCTTTTCCCTTTTTTCCTCTAATTCATCCAACTTAATTAGGATGTTACCTGCGCTAAGATTTTTCTCCCAAGCCTCTTTCTTGGTTGTTGGGATCATAACCTCTGTTGGGAGCACAGCTTCAACTCCATATGTTAAGCAAAAGGGTGACATTCCTGTAGCTTCTCTTCTGGTTGTATTATATGCCCATACTGCATTGGATACTTGTTCGCACCATCCCCTATTGTGCCCTTCTAATTTCTTCTTTAATATATCCGCAATTGTTTTGTTTGTTGCTTCTGCCTGACCATTAGCTTGCGGATATAATGGAGTTGATTTTCCACATCTTATCCAAATGCATTAAGCAACAATCTATATTTTGCCCTTCAAATTGTTTCCCATTATCGGATACCAATTGTGTGGAATCCCAAACTCTGCATATAATATTCTCAAATATGAAAGTAAAGACATCTTTATCACGAATATGTTGTACCGCTTTCACTTCTGCCCATTTTGTGAAATAATCCGTTGCGACAATTAAGTATCTTCTCTGCCCAGTTCCTGGTAAAAAAGGTCCCACAATATCTAAACCCCATTTTCCAAAAAGCCACACACTTGTCGAAGAATTTAATGGTGCCCCAGGTGCATGTATCTTCTTCCCATGTCTTTGACAATCTTCGCAACGCCTTGATATTGCTCTCGCGTCCTCATGCATATAGGGCCAGTAATATCCTTGCATTTTTGCTTTATATGCTAAAGATCTTCCACCGCTATGATTTCCAGCATCTCCACTGTGCAACATCTTCAATATGGTTTCTCCCTCTTCCCTTGTTAAGCATCGAAGTGAAGGTCCATCAAAAGATCGCCGATAAAGCACACCATCTCTTAATTCATAATTCGTTGCACGGCTTTTCAATTTGTGTGCCTCTAATCTATTTCTTGGTACCTCCCCTTTCATCAAGTAAGCGTGAAGTTCGTTCTCCAGTCTTTTATCGCGACATTGTGGTATGTCTTCTACTAACATTGCATCTGCTTCTTGCTCTTCCTCTTTATTGATTGATGGTGCCAAAAGTGTTTGTATTTTGATATTCCTCGCAGTTGGGTCTGTCATCATACTTGATATAAAGGCAAAAGCGTCTGCGAGTCTGTTATTTCTCCTTGATATGTGCCTCCATTTCATTTTTGGTATCTGTGCTGACAATTCTTCGACAAGTTTCCTGTACTTTTGCAAAGATGGCTCATTTGTAGCGTACTTCTCTGTTATCCGCGAATTGCTAATTGCGAGTCACCGGTAATCCTCACATTTTCTAACTTCATTTCTATTGCGAATCGCAGAGCATGTATTATAGCTTCATATTCCGTTTCATTATTGGTGGATTCAAACTCCAATCTAAATGAGAAAGCTAATTTGTTGCCTTCGTGGAAATCACAACAATTCCCACTCCATTACCTTCTCCATTTGATGATCCATCTACTAATATTTCCCACCTATCTGGTTCAGTTAGCAAATCTTTTGGGTCTCCATGCTCTTCTTCTACATCCATCATTTCATCCATCGCTTCATCTTCCTCCAAGGGAAATTTCGCAAAAAATCTGCGACAACCCGTGACTTGGTTGAAGATAATATTTCATATTTGAGTTTATAATGGCTTATTTGAGCATTCCATCTTTCAACTCTTCCCGATCTTTTTGAATTTTTCATTACCGATTCGATTGGTATTTTTGTTACCACCTCGACGGTATGTGCTTGAAAATATATGCGAAGCTTAAACGTTGCATAGACTAACGCCGGGATTAGTTTTTCAATCTTTGAATAATTCCTTTCTCTTGGCATTAAAAGTTTTGCTGATGTAATAAATTGGTTTTTTCTACTCCTGCATCCATTCGTAAAGCAATCTTGCGCTTAAGGCGTGCGAAGTTGTCGCAAGGTATATTAACAATTCCTCTCCAGTTCTGCTTTTTGCATAATGGATATTTCCATTAGATGTTCTTTGATTCCTTGTAAAGCCTTCTCACATTCGTCTGTCCATTTAAACTTCGACCCTTTTTTCAGGATGCTGAAAAAATGTTTGCACTTATCAGATGACCGCGAGATGAATCTTCCTAGTGATGCTAACAACCCATTTAGCTTTTGAACATCTTTTACTGTCGCAGGTGTTGGCATATCGCGAACTGCTTTCACTTTCTCTGGGTCGACTTGTATTCCTTCTTTTGATACGATGTAACCCAAAAAATTTCCCGATGCAACTCCGAAGGTACATTTTTCTGGATTTACTTTGATGTTGAATCGCCTCATCTGTTCAAAGATTTCTTTCAGATCTCGTACATGGTCTTCCGCTTTCTTACTTTTTACGAGCATATCATCTACGTATACTTCTAGTGTTTTATGTATCCACTCTCATGAACACTTCTTCTACCATTCTTTGATATGTGGCTCCAGCATTTCGCAACCAAATGGCATTTTTGTATAACAATATAATCCCCTTGGGGCGAAGAAAGCATATGCTCTTGATCTTCCTCTGCGAGAGGAATCTGGTTGTAACCTTTATACCATCCAAGGATGATATTCTTTCATTCCCTGCTGCTGATTCGACTAGTTGTGGAATATCTGGCAATGGAAAACTATCTTTAGGACAAGCTTTGTTTAGATCAGTGAAATCTATGCAAATTCTTATCCCCTTTTTCTTCTTTGGGACTATAACCATATTTGCTATCCATTCAGGATACTTTGTCTGCCCCTAATGATTCCCGCATCTAGCATTTTTCTCGCAATTCTTCTTCTATTTGGGGATGATATCTTTGTTGCGATCTTTCTAATTCTCTGCTTGAATGGATTCACCCTTTTGTCTATTTCTAATTTGTGGCAAGCTATCGATGGGTCTATACCAGGCATATCATCCATATTCCACGCGAAGATATCTTTATAGTCTCATGACAAATCAACGGTCCTTTTTCCTCATCCGCTTCCATATTGGTCCCAATTTTCAAAGCATCTTGGGCTCTTCGTTAGTTCCGACATTCACTTCTTTCGTTTGCTCTTGCGCGACATAACTAGCCTGCGGTTCTCCCATAGGGGTCGGTCCTTTGTTCTTTCGCGAGTTCATTTTATTCTTCCGAGATCTCGCTTCAGAGTATCCCTTTTCCTTCCTTTGCTCTTATCATGTAAATTCTAAATTCTTCTTCTTTTTAGCCGCTTTTTGCCATTTTTTGCGATACTTTCTCTTTTTGCTTGCTCTTCATAATATTTTACTTCAATTTGATAACATATTCTTCCTTTAACAAGGGAAGTCAACATCCCCTCTAATCTCGCCGATTCCATTTGGTGTGGGAAATTTGATACATTGATGAAATGTTGATGCTACCGCTTTTATCGCGTGTACCCATGGTCTCCCTAGCAATACGTTGTATGGCGATTCCATGTCCACTACACACAAGGTTACTTGTGTCTCGATTTCTCCCAACAGAATTCGTATTTTTACCTCTCCTTTAACCTTTGTTATGGATTTACCAAAACCATGGATATTGTAGGCCGTGGAAATCATCTCTTCATCTTTATATCCCATTTTCTTGTAAGCATGATAAAACATGATATTCACTAAGCTTCTGATCGATTAAGTTCTATTTACCGTCCATGTTTCCTTTGCCTTTGCTAATTCTTCTCCTTTGCACGCGTTTATTGTGATTACCGAGTGGAGATGTGTGATTCAAATTTTCTTTAGATATTTCTCAGCTGCTGTGAATGTTATCTTTGCTTTTCCCATTCTTCTAAAGGCAATGTCACCTCTCTATACGTAATTTTCTTTCCTTCAAAATCCCGCTTGTGTATTCTTCCTTTGATATTTTCGTGAAACTCATCAATCATTGCCTTTGTGCCCGAACTGTACTCCATATCTTTCCCTTTTGCCTCGTCTAATTTAACATTTATCTTTCTCATTTTCTTGATTTGAATGATTTTGATTGCAATCTTCTTTTCTTCAATCCCTCGTTCCCTGTTTCTAGCGCCAATATGTAGTTGCAGGAAATCCCACAATACACCCCTCACTATAATTCACTTAACTAATCCATTGAAAGATGAATAACTAAAGAAGTTTATTAATTATTTTCTTCAAGTGTTTACACAGGAAAATGGAATTACACTTGAGAACTTACAAACACTCTCCAAGTTTCTCTCTCCTAATGACTTGTTTTCCAATCCAAAAAGAACTCTCCCTTACAACAGATTCACTCATCCCTTTATATAGGGTAATACATAGTGAATGACAGCTAAGCTGTCCTTTATTTTCGGGAATGTCTCGCGAAGTGTCGCAAATGAACAAGTATTCATACTCGCGACACTTCTTAACCCTCGCCAGACTTCATATTTTCCTATCGTCATCCAATGTGTCATTCATTTTTAGTCCCCTGCGACCCATTCGCAGTGCTATCGTTTATTGCCTCCGCGAGCTTTGTATGTTGCGATATAATGATCCTACATCCACGAGGTAATGAGTGATTGTTTGTATTAAACTGTGGTGGTTACAAAGATCTTAAATGATTCCCAAAGTAATAGAGAGAACTCAAGTTGAAGTAAATACTTAAGTTCTAAACATTAAAGAGGTATAAGCTTAAGACTAGATCTTCTTCTCCTAGGTATTGAATGCCTCTTGTTTGTTGGTGAAGCTTGGTATTTATAGCCCCTTCTGCTCTAGATATATCTTCGTTGTCTTTGGGTCCATCTTCCCCTGATATACCTTCCGTACAAATGGTGCCTTCGTTCACCGCACGCTTTCTCCAGTCGGGCTCTGCCACCTCAGCTGACCCACGTTCCTTAGGGAACTTCCTGTGCCTCGGTCTGATTGTACCTTCGTTCACCGCTAGCCTTCGCCCGCCGACTCTTCCACCTCATATCTCCCCACGTGCTTTGGTTAAGCATGTACATAAGAGATTTGCACATTTAACTGATTGGATATGTCATCTACCTCTCGTCCCTTTGCCGCCGCCTTCTCTTAGACTAGGTTCTACTTTTCCATCTTGGCCGTCGAGGTGTCCCTCCTTGGGATGAGATAAAGTGGATCTGCGAAGGTGTCTTCTGCTACTTATATTCCTCTGTATAGCGAGGGCTACACAGTTATCTTGCATGCGACCACTAGAATCGTGACACGTGCTCCGCAGAATATTGATATTCACATCTAGAGATATGCATTAATTGCTGGTAATTAAAGTATATAAAACCAAAAACCTTAATTAAAAGATTCTTAATTTATTTCGGTACGGGATCACCTTGAGTACCAAGGAATATCTTTGAACAATAAATGATAAGAGTTACCGCTCGTGTTCAAAGTATGTTGACAACTTTTCACTGCAAATCCTTATTTCATATTTACATGGATTTGCATTCTTGGAATCGGTTATACCACACTTCCAAACAAGTTTAGAATTGGTTTGCTTATTCCAAAGGCTATTATGTGATTGATCAAACAAAATCACATACATGGGTTCAATGGGGTTCTTGCTAATCACTAGGATCGGTTATACCTAAATATGGAAATACTTGTGATCGATCGCACCAGTCACTAGGATCAGTTACACCAGTTACAAGGATCGGTTCCATCTATACATGGTATTACTTGTGATCGGTCACACCAGTTACCAGGATCGGTTACCCCAATTACAAGGATCGGTCACACAACACTCATGATCGGTCACACCAATTATAAGGATCGGTCACACCAATTACAAGGATTGATCATACCATCACATGGTGATTACCCAGGATCGGTTACACCAATTATCAAAACCGATCATACCAAATCATAAGTCAGGCATTGTGATTAGTTATACCAAGATACATAACCTGAGTTAAGATCGTTCTACTAACTCGCACATATTGGTCATCCAAATATTTGCAATGAATAGCCTGACCAATAATCCTATTGATTTCCCTTTCGATTCACGAAACAAGTTCATGGATGTACTTCCTTTAAAAAAAAATGTAAAACATTATTTCCTAAGATGAAATCTTCACCATAACCCATTAACATAATCATAACAATGTATACAAGATTATGTCGATGTCATATCTATGAAGTTCAAAATATAAGCGTTATACTTCGCAGTCTAATTCCTTAATACTATGATTATACTATTATGATCATGTCACGTAACTAGAGTATTATACAATATGTGCATTTGTTTTGGGGTAAAAATTGATTCTGTTGTTTTTGGTAAATTTGGGTGTGCCGCCGAGAAAAGAATCTAAACCCTAAACAAATGCAC
The DNA here is from genome assembly GCA_023531295.1 of Papaver armeniacum. Lineage (NCBI taxonomy): Eukaryota > Viridiplantae > Streptophyta > Magnoliopsida > Ranunculales > Papaveraceae > Papaver > Papaver armeniacum. The sequence continues at coordinate 12,632 of JAJJWW010012668.1, forward strand.
TGCACGGGAGTACTTTAGATTCGAGAGATCAATCTGTACAATTCTGGCCTAAACCAATAAATGGTCGTTCCAGCCTTGCTTCGGTCATAAAATGAAGGAGAATGGTTGATCTTAGGGAGGGAAGCGAAGAAGGTGATGAGATCAGAATGGTTAACTCTGAAGGTGTGGCTATTTTATGACTTGTATCATAATATGGAGCTGGCTTGCGGAATGTAAGCTATCAGTTCTTGGTGTGGATACTTATGTTGTTGTTAACCAAAACTCTGTTGTTTGAAATAAGTTGAAAACCTATTTATAAAAGTCATGATTGAGCACACTCTGATCTCGTAGGAAGTGGAGACAGTTAAGTAGGGGGAAGTGGAGTTGTGTAAATGTGGTGACCATCACATTTCCATCATGACTGGAAGACCGGTCAACCTTATACCCACTACTCTCTTGCGATGTTAACCGTCCGCCCTTTCGACACTTTCTTATAATGGGCGTGTTGCACGGCGCACCCTTTGTAAACCGGCCGAGACCAATACCCTGATGAACATCCCCGGTTTGTGACGTGTTTGATATCTCGAGTAGAGAATATATAAAAATTTGGCACCCTGCGCCGGTGGCATGGTGGCATGTTGGAGCCTTTCGGTGGCGTAGTGGCGCAATGGCGCTCGCCGTGGCATGTTGGCGCATGCCGGTGGCTTAGTGGCGCAATGGAGCACGCCGGTGCTTTGTTGGTGCCTGCCAGTGGCATGGTGGTAGCGGCGCTAGTGGCATGGTGATGTAGCCGCGCCAGTGGCATGGTGATGTAGCCGCGGCCACTATATCTTGGCATATTGGTGTTAGACCCAAATATGGCTCAACGATATTGGCTCTAGTTGATGTATCAAACTTAATGCCTAGGCGACGTTATTTGGCATGGGCGGCATAGTGTGCCCGACCAAATTAGGGAATGCCATGAAAGCTTGTTTGATCATGGCATTCCATTTTTCCACCCTTTAGATTTTCTCCGTGCTATCAAGGATTTGACCTATCTAAGCCTTTGTGAAGACTCGGATGGTATGTCAACAGAATATATCCTTAGTTTTTGTGTTGCCACTACTAAGGCACATATGAGTTGCTCCACCTTGGTAGTTACGCTTCGCTGAACTGAGTGTCTTGCTGATGTATTAGATGGTCTTCTATCCTTTCCATTGGTCTCGTATCAATACTAGCTCACCGCTAAGCATAGAGTGAGTATTTCGCACAACTCAGGTTTTACAAGATATGTAATCGAGGAAAAGTACTCCTTGATTTTTTGGAAAGCTTGCTCGCATTCCGTAGTCCACATGAACCTGCTTCCTTTCCTTAGTGTATCGAAAAATGCTTTGCATTTTTCCGATGATCTTGCTATGAATCTTCCCATGGAGGCTAAGATTTCATTTAGTTTTTGTACTCCTTTTAGTGTTTTTGGAGATGTCATCTCCATTATCGCTCTGACCCTTTCGGGGTCTACTTCTATTCCTCGCTTAGTTACCAAGTATCCTAGGAATTTTCCCGAGGTTACCCGAATGTGCATTTCTCTGGATTTACTTTCATGTGAAAGTTTCTCATGACTTTGAATATCTCCCTTAGGTCTGATAGGTGGTTTTCCGCTTCTTTGCTTTTGACGAGCATGTCGTCCGCATAGACTTCTAGTATCTTGCCTATCCATGGCTTGAAGATTTTGTCTTCCAATCGCTGGTATGTTGCCCCCGCGTTCTTTATTCCAAAAGGCATCCTCATATAGAAATACAAGCCTCGTGGGGTAAAGAACGCAGTATGCTCCTAGTCTTCTTATGCAATGGCGATTTGGTTGTAACCCGAGTAACCGTCCATGAAGGATAGCTTCAGTGACCTTTTGTTGCATTGACCGGTTGGTCAATATTTGGTAAACTGTGGTAGCTTTCCTTGGGCATGCTTTTTTGAGATTGCTAAAGTCGATGCAAATACGCACGCCCCCATTCTTCTTAGGCACAATCACCATGTTAGATATCCACGTGGGATACTTGACTTCTCGTATGAATCCTGCGGCTAGAAGTTTTTGCGACTCCTTATCCATCGTTTCTGGTAGATATACGCCACTTTGCGTACGTTGCGTTGAATGGTGCCATTTTTTGGTTTGAGCCAAAGGTGGTGGGAGAGCAAATTCGGGTCAATTCCCTGGCATGTCTTCCATTGACCATGCAAAGACATCTCGCTGATAAGTGCATATTTCACATATTTTTGGTGTCAATTCCATGCTAGTAGTTGTTGGTTTTCTTGCAAATTATTGTGTATTACGCTTGTTTTCTCTTATGTGTGTTTTATTAGGTGAATCATCTAAAAAGAAGTGAATTAGGCACTTAATTGTACAATAAAAGAAACTAGCTACAAGTGGAGAAGGACCAAAGACCAAGTGGAGCTCGTTCAAGTACAAGATTTCTACTTTTCATCTCGAAGAGGACGAGAAGACGAAGCCAACGGCGAAAGAATGAAGTCATTCCGAGTTCGTATGAAGAAGTTATGAGCAAAATAAGAGCTTGGAAGTATAAAAGGGCAAAATGGTCATTTTACGGAAGTGCTATTGGCACCCCCTCGTACGTTAAGGGGTATCCATTCTTCTAAGGGGCAGTCAATTTCAAAGGAACTGCTAAACGCAGTCATGTATTTTACAAGGGGGAGGTTGAAATTCAAATACTGTTAATGACATCCACATTTATGCTCGGGACTAGCAGGGAGGTTTTCTTCCAAGCCATGGGCAGCGATGATAAAGGATGATCGAGGGGTTCTACTCGTGGTTAATGGTGATGTTTCTGCCAGTATTGATCGGATATTGATGTTGATGATCATTATGAATATATAAAAGGAGCATAGAGTCGTGATGGGCGATGCGTGTTGATCTCGTACCTTGGTGACTATTATTATAGAGGCTAATTCGAATGATAATAGACGAGAAACTTAGAAAACGGAACACAAATAGTAATTCGAAGACAATATCTTCTCTAGATTATGAACAAGAAAACTATTACAATTCTCTCTTTGTTACGCTCACAATCTCTTTAAACAAAGGATTAACCTTAAACTTGTTTTACTAAGCTTGCTTTTACAATAATTAATTGCCTCACAAACTTTGTTCTAGGTCCGTGTATCACACAAACCTCCCCTCTCTAGGTGTGTCTGCATATCACAAACCACACTCTAGATGTCTTAGCTATGAGCTAAACATCTCTATTTATAGCTTTAACGGTTCCCAAAACCTTCTAGGAACCTATTTCCTTATCTAGGAATAATTCCTTTTCTAGGTATATTACCTTGTCTAGGAATATTCCTTATCTAGAATAATTCCTTTTATAAGTATATATTTCCTTATCTAGAAATATTACCTTGTCTAGGAAACATTCTTTTCTAGGTATATTTCCTTATCTAGGAATATTACCTTGTCTTGGAATATTTCTTATCTAAGAATCTTGCCTAACAATCAGTATTCCTTCCCAAAATTACAATTCTATCCTCAATCCGTTTTTGAGGATCACTAGTTCCCAGGGAGATGAAGATACACATGTATCATGCGCCCCCACTCAAGAACTTGAACTCCTGTGAAAGTTAGATTTGGAGGTTATGGAACTCGAGGGTTCCTTTCACCTTACTGAACCATCTCTCCTTGCTGGAAACTTGACCTCGACATCTAATTTTTCCATATCTCCTCGTCTTGTCTTAGTCACTCTTCGTTCCATGATGCAATCTTCTTTGAGCGGTTCTTCTTATTCTTCTTCAAAAACACCAGATGGAGACGTAGTCTTTTTCTTCGCCTTCCGCTTGGGTGTATAAGAATAAATACCTTTAGTCGATTCCTTAAGGTAACTTGAACCGGCATGTTTGTTTGTAGATCAACCACCTTTCTTCCATAGTTTGTGGTTAGCTATGCTTAGGATCATCAACTGACTTTCCCATCTTTGATTCCCTTGTTCTCCTAACGTCTTCTAGCTTCTCGAGCACCTCAACAAGTTTTACGTAGAGAGACCTAGTGAAAACCATAAACCACAGAATCTTCCCTAAAAGAACGAACCTTGCTCGACACCAACTTGATACGTGTTGATCTTCGTACCTTGGTGACTATTATTATAGAGGTGGAATTTAGAATAATAATAGACGAGAAACTTAGAAAACGGAACACAAGTAGTAATTCGAAGACAATATCTTCTCTATATTATGAACAAGAAAACTATTACAATTCTCTCTTTGTTACGCTCACAATCTCTCTAAAACGGTGGATTAACCTTAAACTGTTTTACTAAGCTTGCTTTTACAATAATTGCCTCACAAACTTTGTTCTAGGTTCGTGTATCACACAAACCTACCTCTCTAGGTGTGTCTGTATCACAAACCACACTCTAGATGTCTTAGCTATGAGCTAAACATTTCTATTTATAGCTTTAACGGTTCCCAAAACCTTCTAGGAATCTATTTCCTTATCTAGGAATAATTCCTTTTCTAGGTATATTACCTTGTCTAGGAATATTCCTTATCTAGGAATAATTCCTTTTCTAAGTATATATTTCCTTATCTAGAAATATTACCTTTTCTAGGAAATATTCTTTTTCTAGGTATATTTCCTTATCTAGGAATATTACCTTGTCTTGGAATATTTCCTTATCTAAGAATACTGCCTAAAAATCAGTATTCCTTCCCAAAATTATAATTCTATCCTCAATCCGTTTTTGAGGATCACTAGTTCCCGGGGAGATGAAGATACACATGTATCAATGGTGTTGAGCTGTTGTTCTGTAGATGGTCGAAGTCATTTGTGTAGAGAAATCCTGACCGAGACAACATAGAATATGGGTTTGCTGAGGTTAACAGGATGGAAGAGGTGGAGAAATCGACAGGGTGTTTGTTGTCATGTCTTGGCAGAAGACAATGACACTGATGAAGTATGAGAAGAACTCGAGATGCAGGTTGTTTCGATAATAACAGCAAGGGAGATTCAGCCGTAATGATCAGGTGGAGCTCGTGACATTGGGATCGGATAGCTAAAAATGGAGGGAGCTGTTGATCATGATGGCGATTACAGAGACTCAATGGAGCTGAGATGATGATCGTGATGGTAATGATGGAACGAATGGAAGAAGCTCGTGTTTGAGCTTGGAAACCATGAAGCTGAGATCGACATGAACTTTGGTCGATGATGTTTATGGAGCTCAACAGAATGTTGCTGCCAAGGGTTTATCATTGTGGTTGAGCTGGTGAAGTAAAACAGAGATAAGAAAGAAATGGAGTTCGACTGTGATGATTAGGATGCTGAGAGTTTAGGTATGGGAAGTTAAGAACAACAATGGTGGTTAGCCAAAGGAGAAGCTGTTGTGAGTTCCTACCGGTGATGGGGTTAGTTTTGATTACTCCCAGTCTCCCACTGGCAGTGATGATATAGTTTGAGCCGGTTCGGAATCGAGTTAAGTGTAACTCTGGAACTGTTTTATGCCGAGAAGACAGGGGAGAAAGAACTTCGTTGCTGCGTGATTGTTGTGGACTCTGTAAAAGATTTAAGAGAAGATTTCCGCGTCAAAGATAAACTAGAATCATTGGTACGCGGTTGTAGAGGTTGGGTAATCCTTGGAAGTCGAAACTTGTGCGTGAATCAAGAAGAAGAGAGGTTTTGATAGGTTTGAAGAGCTGAAAAACATGCATGAGGTGATGCTTTTGCCGTTGATTTTGAAGATGAACAGTGGATGATAAAAACGATTTTTAATTTTGAGTCGGTTTAGAATTATATGGTAATTATCAGATTCGAATTTGGAGGAAGAAAACTATATAAATAGAGGATCAAATAGCCAACAGAAGGTATCTCCTCACCCTAGTTTTCACGCCCATTACCTGTTCGCAGAAATTTCTCAAAGAAAGACAGAAGCTTAAGGAGTTTTATGCACCAATAGCTGAAGTTTCTTGCACCAGCAGTGGCAGTAGCCAAAGAACTTCTGCGACTGTAGTTTGATTTCTATCTTTTCTCTACTTTGATTGCTAAAAACTATGAGTAGCTAATTCTTTTAATTGGTTAGGGATGTAACCTGAAATCACAACTATGTTAATTGATTAATGCATTAAGTTTTTCATTCACCCTCTTGTTTATCGTTCAAGTTTTACTAAGCATAATAATTATATGATTTTGTTCATGTAATATGAGTAGTTGTTTTGCATATTTAAGTCGCGAATTAAATATCATAATAACTTATCTATCACTAATTAGAAGTCTTAGGTAATTTTATCAAGATTCTAATAATTAGTAGTAATTTCTGATCACTAGCGGTGTGAATCGTGAAGGAAGTCACAAGTAAAACTTGGCCTAGGTTGAACATATCGCGATTGTGTTTGTATTGCCTATGAATAACTCGTTTCATAGATTTTAAAGCTTTCCTCAAGTTGAATCTTCTAGCGATAAGCATTAGGTTATTTGTTGGAAAAGGATTCATATAATTGCGATTGCATTATTTGTTGATTTGTGGAGACGTAACGAAGTATATACACCGATTGGGGATACTTTAGGGTTATTGGTGAATGAGTGTGTGTGATGCTTGATTGATTAACATGTGGTGATGGACGGCGGAATTCCTTAACCAGCTTTTTCCTCCGAGATTTTCTTAAAACACTTTTATCTTTTATTTTAAATTAATTTTAAAACAACAAAAAAATCCCCCCCAGGTTACTTAAGTTTTCAATTATGAATAACAACCCATATCTCCTTGTGGAACGAATCTTTTCTTATAACTATATTTTTATTTATAATTGTGAAGTGAAAGAACTTAAATTATTTTTGTGTCGGCTAACAATCGACCAAATTTTGGCGCCGCTGCCAGGGAGGCATAGCGGATTGTTATTTTGTTTTTGATTTCTTATTTTCTGTTTTTAATTTTGTTTTTGAGAATCTTGTTTCAGGTACTTGATCTCTGGCACCCAAACGTTGGGATTACCCAAGGTGTGGAATTTCAACTCGCAGTGGAACAATACTACAAGAACCTCAATCACAACAAGAAGAGATGGTTGGCGGAACGAACAACCAAAACACTAGTAACCAGGGAAACCAAGGGAACCAGGGAAATGACGCCGCTCCACCACCTCCAACTCCCAAGAGGACACTCAAAGATCTGACATTCCCATCGTGTGATCAACAGAAGTTGTGTGTCAACTTGGAAGAGTCAATTGAGCTCAAATCTCGGTTGATTCATTGGTTACCGAAGTTCAAAGGGCTTCCAGGAGACGCATCCAAATCGTCATTTACTATTGTTTCAACATAGGTTGACAAGTTTGAAGCCAACTGGGCCCGATCAAGTAAGAGCTTTCTTGTGGCTTTTCCATTCTCTTTGATTGATTCTGCAGAAGAATGGTTTTATGGTCTTCCAGTGGAAGTATCACAACATGGAACGAGATGAGAGCATTTTTAGAAAAGTACTCCCGCCTCTAAAGCAGCAACTATTCGTAAATAAATTAGTGGGATTGAACAAATTTTTGGTGAGACTCTTTACGACTTTTTGGGAACGGTACAAGAAGTTATTAGCGAGCTGCCCACATCATCAAATCTCTGAGCAACTCATAGTGCAGTATTTTTATGATGGTTTGCTCCAATCCGAGAGAAATATTATCGATGCAACTAGTGGTGGTGCTTTGACAAACAAAACCATTGACGAAGCGATGGAACTGATCGATAATATGGCTGCAAACACGCAGCAATTCAACACAAGAGGTTTGTCAATGAGTCGAAAGGTTAATGAGGTTACTTCTTCACCTCACTTAGAACATAGGATTGGTAACATGGAGAAGATGATACAACAAATGGCCTCAGTAATCAGTAATCATTCCCTCTTATGAAGAAGAAGCTGAACAAGTGAATGCAGTATTCCCAAATCAGCTGAGGAAGCAATACAATCCCTATTCAAACACTTATAATCCAGGGTGGAGAGATCATCCCAACTCCAGCTACGCAAACAAGCAAGCAGCAGCTCCAGGTCCGATTTTTAATCGTCCTAGTGGTTTCCAACAACAACAACAACAACCACAACAAGCTCACAATTCGGAATCATTGGAGATGCTTTCCATGATGAAAAATCTAACCACAATGGTGCAGAAAAATCAGCAAACGACTGATGGTGCAATCAAGGAGTTGCAAACACAATGAAAACGTATATTGTGCAAGTGGATGAATCCATTTGCTCGAAATTTGTTAAACCCATACGTAAGTAGGGTTCGTAGAAAAATACATTTAACGAGTTGCCCCCATCAATGAGGACCTTCGTAACATTCCATACATGTATTGGAAGAGTGATCACAAGTGGTTCGTTATGCATCTCGACTTCTTGGTTGACGTCTCTTGTTGAGAACGTATATTGTGCAAGTGGATGAATCCATTTGCTGTTTTGTTAAACCCATACGTAAGTAGGGTTCATAGAAAAATACATTTAACGAGTTGCCCCCATCAATGAGGACCTTCGTAACATTCCATACATGTATTGGAAGAGTGATCACAAGTGGGTCGTTATGCATCTCGACTTCTTGGTTGACGTCTCTTGTTAAGAATGTCAATGGCGTAGCCATCCATTCTTCCCAAGTGCTAGTAGGTGGTCCACTTAGCTTGAACACCTTGTGGGCTTCTAGCTTTCTTCTATTCGAGCCAACTCGAGGATGTCTTTTAGTAGTTCCTCCTGGCCTCCGTTGGAGAATGTGATCATATTGATGCATTTGTCGTCCTGAGGTAATTCTACCCTTTTCTTGGGGACTACCTCGGTATGTGCTGGTTGTATTTGCACATACTCCATGAATTTGCCTTCGTCTATGAATCTTTGAATCGTGTTTCGTAGGTGATAGCATGTGTCAGTTGTATGCCCGTAGTACTGGTGATACTCATAGTACTCCTTAGCATCCTTTGTTTTATCCGGCTGATTTACCCTAGTATTAGGGTAAGGAAAGCCCGACTTTGCTCCTTCCTTGCTTAAAATGTGGGAGAACGTTGTGTTTAGCTTTGTGTAGACTTTATCTACAAACTCTTATCTTCCTTTTCCTCTGCCTTTGCCATCTCCGTATTTTGATCTTTTGTCTCGAGAGTTGGTTCTGCCCCCCAGCTTCGTTTTGTCTCTTAGGTATCTCCGGAATTGGTTCCAGAGAGTTCGTTTGTTGCGGAGTTGTTGTTGTCTTTTCTTGTGCTATGGGGTTATCCTTTTGGATTTCCTCAAGTCTGATGTTTTGATCCTGGAACCCGAAGCTCTCCTTCAGAATTGAGGGCTCGGTTGTGAAGCTCCACGAAGATACCCAAGGTTCTATCAAGTCCGTACTTATAGCAATTAATGCTAATTTCTGGATTGACTTTCCCGATTGCTTGGCATGTCTTTTGCCACCTGTCTGTGTACTACATCAATGTATCCTGGGGTCCGATTGCTAAAGAAAATATCTTATCTAACCCTACCTTTGTTGATTTGTTATACATGTATGTCTCCAAGAACACCATAGAAAATTGCTCAAAAGAGTCAATTGAGTTTGCTGGTAAATTATCATACCACGCCAATGATGATCCTGTCAAGCTTGCAGGGAACTACCTACAAAGTACTATCTCATCTCTTTCCCAATGGGCAAGGACACGAGTGTAGTACCGTAGGTGGGCTGCAGGATCCGAGGTACCATTGTACGCTGAAACGTAGGTCTTGGGCATTTCGCAGGATGGGCTCCCTCAAAATGCGAAAAACAACGGAGATGTTGTCGCTTCTTGAAGTACCTCCTATAGCCTTGCACCTGTGTGTCCAGTTTTCAATCCTTGTATTTATTTCCGCATTTTCTCCATTTCCTCCATGACCATGTCCACATTGTGAGCATCTCGGAAAATGCCTCATCGTAATAAGACCGAAATGGCTTGTAAGTTGGATCCACCTCATCTGGATCATGTCGTGTTTTCCTAGCCCCCCTCGGTGGGTTAGCCTTTGGTGGGTTCAGATCCCCCTTCGTCTTCCTGAGATAGCCTCCGTGCTCACGCCTCTTCAACGGAGGTGAGTTTGGGAACCTTCGATCTGTATATCCAACATATCCTTCGGGTTCCGGTTCTCCGAGCCATCACATGCATAACATCCTCGTGCTCCTTGTTACGGAGTAACAAAGCCGCTACTTGTGCTTGCCATTTGTTATTCATTGTGGATTCCACCACCCCCGAGGAGTGTTGTCCATAGGATCCTCAAAGTAATCCACTCCCTCTTCTATGACTGGAGCATCAGGATCTAGCTGGATATGAGTTAGGTTTCCCAACCCTCGTCCCGTAGGAGCTAAGGTTGTGGTTAACCCTTCGTTGGCCGTAGGTGGCTTTGTAACATGGGGATGCTCCGGTAGCGGCATGCCGTAAAGTGGTTGTGCTCCCGATGTTTGCCCCATCCCTTCAGCAGGGGTTGGTGGTTTATTGGTGGCCGTTATTCTTGTTATTTCGCTTTGTCCGTCCTCAGCTTCATTTCTTTGATTCACTTGAGATGGTTTTTGAGATCTTTCTCTCGTAACCGCTGGTCGTGAGCTTGTTGGTACATCACTTGGTTTCTGCATGCCTTCGGTCTTTGGTTATCCTGACATCACAGAAAAAGTGGGAAAATCTGCTACTTGGGTGCCTTCATTAAAAGTAGCAATTAATGCTCTGACACAGAAGACGACTAGCGGCTTTTTCGAAAAAGTAATAGAATGACGCCGAAAGATGGGTATTTAATTTCTTATGACACCCTTGGAAAAAACAACCTTAAATGTTGAAAACAATTTAAAAAAGGTGTCAGATCTCCCAAGAAAAAGGGGTCGTTAAATGCTTTGTAAGATCTTTTCTCCTTAAATTTCTTACTCGAGATTCCTTAGTGCTCGTAGGTACTCGGATCCAAAGGATACTCACGCCCGGAAAAGTTGTTTTAGTACAAAACAAAAGTTTTAACGTTTGTGGATGCGTTTTTGCGAAAACTTTGTAGATGTGTAAGGTTGTAAGTCTTTAGAGGCTATGAACTCCAAGAACTTACGTAAATAACGGACGATGGGTCACTCGGAAGTGAGATTTGTCGTTGTTAAACTCATATCTCTTCGTCAAATAAGATGCGTAAGTTAAAAATTAAAGGAACATAAAAAAACTCAAGCTGATGAGCAAATCCTTCTAGAGCCAAACTGTGACTACTAATTTTCCCATAGTCTACGTAATGTATACAGCTCAGAGAATCGGATACTATTTAGTATTCATACCTCAGTTGAACTGATAATGCTAAGTTATAAAAGATACTCAAGATCACAATAATAACGAAGAACACAAATGTAATGTAAACACTACTAAGTTATCATGAGACACAAAAGATTACGTGGTTCGACTTTTGTCTACATCCACGAGGTAATGAGTGATTGTTTGTATTGTGTGGTGGTTACAAAGATCTTAAATGCTTCCCAAAGTAATAGAGAGAACTCAAGTTGAAGTAAATACTTAAGTTCCAAACATTAAAGAGGTATAAACTTAATACTATTTCTTCTTCTCCTGGGTATTGAATGCCTCTTGTTTGTTGGTGAAGCTTGGTATTTATAGCCCATTCTCGCTCCCGGATATATCTTATTTGTCTTTGGGTTCATCGTCCCCCGATATACCTTTCTTCGTACAAATGGTGCCTTCGTTCACCGCACGCTTTCTCCAGTCGGGCTCTGCCACCTCAGCTGACCCACGTTCCTTCGGGTACTTCCCAGCCTCAGTACAGATTGTACCTTCGTTCACCGCTAGCCTTCGCCAGTCAGACTCTGCCACCTCATCTCTCTCCACGTGCTTTTGTTAAGCATGTAGATAAGAGATTTGCGCATTTAATGCTGATTGGATATGTCATCTACCTCTGTCCCTTTGCCAGCTGCCTCTCTCTAGACTAGGTTCTACTTTTCCATCTTGGACGTCGAGGTGTCCCTCCTTGGGATGAGATAAATTAGATCTGCAAAGGTGTCTTCTGCTACTTAGATTCCTCTTTATAGCGAGGGATACACAGTTATCTTGCATGAGACCACTAGAACCGTAACACGTGCTCCGCAGAATATTGATATTCACAGTTTGCCCCTTTTCTTTCATATTCTACCGTTTGTTAGGATTGGAAGAAAAAACTTCCATAACGCCACTATTTTTGCACGTACCGGTTGGGTTGTCCCCACTCCCCATGTGTCCTTTCATGCAATAACTTCCCCTTGAATTTCGGAACGTCCAAATTTTTGGATTCTCCGTCCGCCTATAAGAAGAGAGTAAAAGTGGGAATTTCATTATTTCTCCCCTCTCTTCATGAACTGTCGCTCTTCATCCCCGTCTCAGAGATTTTCTCGTCTCCTTCTCTTCTAACTATTGGTTTTCTTCTCGACTCCCAAAATCTCACGCTCGTTCGTCATTAACAGGTTAGTAACATTGCTTTTTCAATTTCACTGTTGTTTCTCGTATTCTCCATTCTTGGTTGTTCGGTTGTTGATGTTGCTTCCATCTTTGCATGTATCGATTTCTGTCTCTTTATGTTTATTCATGTTATTTGAAAGCATGGGTTACTTTCCATATCGTGATTTCACCATGAATATGCCATGACTCTTCATTGTCTGCAATTTCGATCATGGCGGTTAATGACCCTCTGTCTCATTCCATAGAAGAATTAAGTTGCTTCCTTTGGTTGGTTTAGATAAACCCATACCCAAATTATGTTTGTTTTGCCCCAAATTTATTTTTGAGCCACCTGCAATTTTTGTCCGCCATTGTTGATTTCGTTGGTGTTTAGGGATTATGATACTTCCAAAGAATCATGTGCGTAGAGGTCCGAATCTTAGATCGTCTACCGAGCCACCTCGCGTATGGACTATCCTGACGTTACGTATTCTCCACTCCCCGAGGACACCGAGATGCCTATTGGAACTGAACTGGCTGTGGAACCTGAGATAGCTTGTAGAGACTGAGGTAGAAGAGGTTGTTGTTGAGGATCTTTCCTCTTCCTTTGAATCGTCCGACTACATTACTTTTGGTCATGACAAGTGTTGGGCGCATACTCCTTTTCTAATGATGGGTTCTTGGGTATTTGGTTTTACCACCGCAGATCCAATCACCCCTTATATAGCTTTGTCTTTGCCCGCTGAGTATGATGGATATCAGCCTCGGGTCTTTAACCCAGCTGCTTCTCCCGAGGTAACCTTTATTCGTTTACGAAGGTTTATTTTTCATCCTTGTTTTGCTAAGTGTTTTTTGAGGTTTCCTTTGCAGCCTGCCCCTACTCCTTCTGTTGGGACTGCTTCTGGTTCTGTTGGTGACTTCGTGGCTACCCGGACAAAGAAAAGGAAGGCTTCGCTTAGTGTGAATGAGTCTATATCTGCGGAGGTAGGGATTATATAATCCTATATTAGTGTTTGTAAACCCTTTGATGCCTTTCCCCGGTCCTTAGCTTGCACATGTGTTCTTGTATAGTCTGAGGTGGCTGGAAATCCTATGGACAAAGCACTTGTTCGAAGGGTGGTGAAATATAGTGGTGATTTCTGGCGTGCTCTCCGAACCCAATGTTACACTTTGGCTGTGGATTCTACTGTTGTCGAGGAGGAACTTTCCAAAGTTGAGCATAGTTTAGAAGATGCCGTTGAGTGTGGCGTAGCATATCCTTCTCCTTCTTAGTCGAAATGTTTCTTTTGATGTTTTGAAATAATATTTAGTGCTTTTGCGAACTCCATTACTACTTTAGAGCCGAGTCGCCCTCAACCGTGATTGATGTATGTTTGCCCCTTTTTTTACTTTATAAAGTCGGTTCTTGTAGCTTTAAAAGGAAAAGTATTTGCACTTATAGATCTTTCTTTTTAGTATTAGTCATGTTTTCCCGGGGAGTCTTCTTTTAGCGAGAAGACTTCTGTTCCTTCGTATTCCTTCGTTTGGTGTACGTATGAGGGTGCTTCGATAGTATTGTGAAGGGTGATTCCCCACACCGGTCCGTGCCCATGAGAGACCACCATATTACGTTCCTTCATTTTTCTTCTATGTCTACCGAAATGTATATGTACACTTTCGAGCCAAAATATGACTTTCGCGTTTGAGCCGAACAAATATCCTCCATCTCTTTCCTTAGCACGAGTATATATGGGCTAAGGCAAGTCTTCGTGTTTGTCTTTATTTTTATCTGGTAGCGTTGTCCTGAGGATCACATGCCTTCCTGTTGGTAGCTCTCGTGAGCTTAGATATCCTTAGGTGCAAGCAGCCAAGTTGACCTCCGATGTTTGAATGCTCCGTTGTTTGCAGTTTTGCAAACAAATCGATGTTGTTTGTACCTTGTTCAAGTTTTATAGGGTTAAGTGTACTCACTTGAGTGCTCTGTTGGAGCGTACTCGCCAAGATTATGCCCTTGTTAGTGCACAACAACCTTCTTCCAGTGACGCTAATTCTTTCGCAAAGGTACCTTTGTTAGAGAACGAACTGAGGAAAAATCAGAAGTCCCTAGAATCTTGCTTGTTGGCTCTTGAGAGAGCTAATAATGCTGCAATGGTTGCTGATGAGGGACGCAAGGCTGTTGATTCTGCTTTGGCTGTTGAATCCTCCAAAGTCATAGGTTCTTTCCTTCTTTCCTTTAGATTTGTTTTCGTTTTTGTCTAGTAGCATAGTCGTGAGAGAACCTACGCTCGCACCGGTAGCTCTAGTGAGCTTAGACATCTTCGAGCCAGAGATAGCCAAGTTGTCCTCCGATGTTTGGTATTACAGGAAAAGAAGTCGATAGGTGATGAACGTGGACTGTTCATAACGAGGCCTAAATTTCTCTTGAACTGTTCATAACTCAGATCTTGTGAAGAAGATGGCTTTGTTCGTAAAGAATGTGACGAAACCTCAAGTGGAAAGATGATCTCATTTTAAAGCAAAAGGAGGATATTTCCTTAGTTGAGAAACGTCATTCATCTCAAGAAATTATCCCAAAAGTATTATGCATATTTCGAAGATGTTTGTGCTTCCTTATCTAAAGTTACTGCAGAACGTAATGTATTGTCTTCTGAGGTCTGTTCTCTTAAGAACAAACTTAGTGAGGCTAGTTCCATCCATATCCCATGCATCTATGGTCAAGAGATTGGAAGAGTTAGAGAATGTTTACCAGGTTTTATCCTCTGAGAATGCTTCACTTCGGATTGATATTGAGGATCTCCGGACCGAACGAGATACCCTTGTGGAGGATCTCGATGACGCTAAGGTGGACCTTGCCGAAGCCCAGCATAGTTTAGAAGAATCCCTTAGCCATGCTGGAGGTAGCTTAGGGTTCTCTTATTCCCGCAACATTCTTTGTGCCCCTTACTGCCTTCGTTCTTTACTTATCCCTTTTATATCCGCAGGTCTCCAGGAGCAGCTCGTAGGTGCGAATGCTAAGGTTAGACGTCTTGAGGGCCAAGTATCTTCGTTGGAGATAGCTCGCCAATTTGATGTTGCTGCAAAGTTTAAAGATGAGGCACTCCAGCAGGTTAATGATCAACTTAGCGCTCAGATGATGGAGATTCGTCGGAAATCAACTTCTGATCTGGAGGTTCAGTCCTTTCAGATGAAGGTGCAATTCGAGTGTTCGGCTATTGACTATATCAACAATGCTTTTGTTGAAGTTGAAATTCAAGCTGACGGAGTTGTCTTTCCTCGTCCTCCTTATCCTTGATTATGTTGTCTCCAACCTTGTTTAAGTAAACTCTTTGTTGTTTTATATCCTCAGTCGAGGTACCTTTTTTAGCTATGATGTCTCCCTTTTTTGAAATAGTGCTTTGTGATGGTTTGAACCTTTGTTATCTGCAACTTTTAAGACATGTTAGGCATATTTTGGTAAAATTATCATTTCACTTATGTTATTGCATGAATATTTTGTTTAGACGTAATGTGTCTAATTGGTCGCACAATCAAGTTATCACAAGGTGCTAAGGTATGATTAACCTTTAGTGGAATATTCAACGTCCTACCCGGATATCCTTTGGCCAGAAGGTATCATGGTGGTAAAGGTCCCTACGTGCGCAATAATTTTCCTGTAACCCTACGCGTTCAACGCGGAGACTGCTTTACTTCGACAGGGTATCTCTATAGGGGATATCTTATTTTTTTCTTATACCTCATGAAAGGATCCATTGCCCCGAGGATTCGAGATTGACATATGCGCAGTTATGCCTTGCCTTGCCTCATCGTCACTTCTGACGGAGGGTGTCTATTCTAACCCAATTGTATTAATTAAAGCTAATTTTTTAGCAAAAGGTTTCTTTCAATGATTAGTAAGGTTTATAATACCTTTGATCAGGGATAGAACATGGTAGGCTATTGCCCATTCCTTTCTTCTCCTGAGTAATCACCATTCTCTTATGGGTAGTACTTTTTTTAGGTACATTGCATTCCAAGGGTGCTGTAGTATTTCACCTTTGAAGGTTCTTAGGTAGTAAGACCCTTTTCCGGCGATGTCGTGTATGATGTAGGGTCCGTCCCATCTCGGAGCTAGCTTGCCCCACTCCTTCTTTCTTTGACATGGCGGTATCTGACGTAGTACATATTCTTCAGCCACAAAGTTCCAAGGGATGACCCGCTTGTTGTATTCCCGGGCTAACCTTCGTTGATAGTTTACCATCTTTTGCAAGGCTACCTCCCTTATTTTTTCAAGGTCATCCAGATTCTCCAACATCAAGTCTGTTGTTAGATTCTTTTCCCATGCCTCCGTTATTGTTGTTGGGAGTATTACCTCTGTTGGAATGACTGCTTCGGCTCCGTAGGTCAACAAGAATGGGGTTTCCCCTGTAACTGACCTTCTTGCTGTTCGATAGGCCCATAGGACGTTGTGCAGTTGTTCGCACCACCTTTTTTTGTATACTCCTAGCTTCTTCTTTAAGTTCATCACTATGGTTTTGGTTGTTGCCTCCACTTGTCCATTGCTCTTAGGGTATATGGGAGTGGACTTGTTCTTCTGAATGTTGAAAGTATGAAACAACATGTCGATGTTATTTCCTTGTAACTGTTTGCCATTGTCTGAGACTATGGCGGCTGGTATTCCGAACCTGCATATAATTTGCTCAAACAAGAATTTGAAAACATCTGTGTCCCTAATTCTTGCCAAAGGCTTTGCTTCCACCGACTTGGTGAAGTAATCCGTAGCCACAATAAGGTATTTTCTTTTTGAGGTTCCCTCTATCAAGGGTCCAACAATATATATCAACCCCCATTTGACAAATGGCCAAGGGCTGATAACCGAGTTAAGCTCCATTGTTGGTGCTTTGATTTTCTTGGAAAAGCGTTGGCATCTTTCACATCGCTTAGCCACGTTCTTTGAATCTTCGTCCATGCTTAGCCAGTAGTATCCTTGCATTTTGGCTTTAACCGCCAAGGATCTTCTTCCACTATGATTGTCGGCATCTCCGATGTGTATATCATGGAGTATTTTACTTCCTTCGGTTCATGAGAGGCACCGCATTAGGGGTCCAGAAATGACCTCCTATACAATATTCTGTCACGAAGGTTGTACGTTGCTGCTTTTGATTCGAGTTTCCGAGCTTCCTTAACATCGGATGGTAATGTTCCTTTGTCAAGGTACTGGTAGATTGGAACTCTCCAATCATCTTCTGCCTTATTTTCGTTGCCTTCGTCTGACATAGATTGGTCTTCGTTAGACTCTTTAGCTTCGTCATTTGATTCTCTCATTTCTTCATTTACTTCTCCTTTATACGCTTCTCTCATGGACCGAGTTTGAACAACCAAAGCCTCCTCAAAGACTGAGATAAGTCCTTCTATCGAAGATTCGTATATCCTTCCAATTTGCACGGCGGTGGTATTTCTATCCTTTAGCATAGAGGATATGAATGCTAATGCATCTGCGTGTCTGTTGTCTTTTAGGTAGACATGCCTGAATGTTACGTTGCTGATTTTGGACGCATGTTCCTGAGCTAGCTTTAAGTACGAAGATAGCACTGGATCCAAAGTTTGTTATTTGAGTTCGATTTGTCTAATGACCAACTGAGAGTCACTAGTTAACCGAATATCTGATAAGCCTAGCTCCCGTGCCAATCAGAAACCATGTTGATAAGCACGTAAGTGCTACATTTTATACCCATATTTATATTAGCCAGGACTCGATATTTTAGCTAATAATATTATTTTAGTGCTTTTGTAGAAAGTACAAACGAATCTGATCACCGAGAGAACAAACGGCAAAATGTGAAGCTAAATGGCGTTTGCGGCGAAAATCACCTAATGCTCTAGGCACCGAAGGAAGTGGCTGAAATTTCACTATTTTCAGTCACCATGTTACATTGCTCGTACCTTGCATTCAAGCCCATAACCAACTATCTGAGAGAGGCACGTGAACCCTAGTGGAAAATAAGAAAGTGGACGTGCCCATTTTGCACCATAAGTGTTAGAGCATAACTCGGTTGAACCCACCAAACGTTGGTATGTCAAGTTTGGTTGTCATATTTTAGTGAATCAAAACTCATTTTAATAGTCGCTTGATTATGTACTAGAGTCAACTTCGTATAGGTTAGCTTGAAAGTATTAGGATATGAGACATTACAAGTATTGCGAAGACTTGAAGAAGTGAAGAAGTAAGAAGCTACAATGACAACATCATCCTTCCACTTGAGGTTAGTGATATTTGACTTGAAATGTTTCTTTCCCTAACGTATCTTACAAGTCGTGCATATTGAAAACAAAACTGCGAAGCATGAACACTCTAGATAGACATAGTATTAAGGAATACAATACGAGGTTTATTGCTTAACCATTAAACTTTGTAGATAATACATCGACATAATCGTTTAAATGTTATTGTGATTATGTATGGGTATGAGGTGAGGATTTCATCCTAGGAAATAATGTTTTACATGTGTTTTAATGAAGTAAGTTCATAAACTTGTTTATGAATCGAAAAGGAAATCGCCAGGAATTATTGGTATTGTTATTCATTGCATATCTTGTGAACAACTAATATGTGTGATTTAGTATAACCGCTCATGACTTGTTTGTGTTCTTGGTAAAACTATTCACAAAGGTCGACTTATGTATTGGTATGACTTTTATTAGTGAAACCGATCTTAAGTAATCACCTGAGATGGTATGATCGAGTTTGTGATTTGTGTATGACCGACTCTGGGTAAAGGGGAACCGATCCTAGTAAGAGGTGCAACACATCACAAAGGGGAATAGATCCTTGTATAAGGTGCAGCAAGTTTTTAACAAAAAGGGGAACCGATCCTATGAACATGTGCAACACGTTTTTAGGCAAAGGGGAACTGATCCTATGGACATGTGCAACACATATAAGTTATATTCCATATATATGTGGGGAACCGATCCTAGTATCTAGTCAACCGAATTTTGGAAAGCTAGTGTGACTATGCACAGTACTCACATGGAGGTGGAACCGAAACTTGTTTTGGTAGAACCGCTAAACCCATGATTTGTGATTGAGTGTTCTTGATCAATCACATAGTTCTTGAAAGTCAGATGAACCAATTCTAAACTTGTTTGGAAGTGTGGCAAATCGGTTTCAAGGTTGTAAGTATGTAAGAGGACTTACAAAGTAAGGATGTCGACATACTTTGAACATGTGCTGTAATGTTTATCTTTTATTTTTCAAAGTTTTTCCTTAATAGTTAAAGGAAGAAAATCCCAGGATCGAAATATAAATAAGTTAGAATCTTTTAATTAAAGTTGTTAATTTTATTTTAGTAAAATGATAATTAGAAATGTGCATTTACTAGTTAAAGATTTTCCAAAGAGATTTTCGGTCATTATTTGGACAGAGCATTTCCAGAAATTATGGAAACCGAATTTGGAATATATTGCATATCTTGAGAATATTTTCGGTTTTGGTGTCCAAACTTCCTTGTCTATAAATACTTGAAGTTTGAATTTCTAGCAAATTAATCCTTCGTGACCGCAAACTTCCTCGGTTGTGTTGTTACTGGTGAAGCCGCCTATTCGGAGAGGAGAGTAACCTAATTAGGCGAAATCTGTTACGGCCGCTCAGTTTAAAGTCTTCTTTGGGATTGAAAAGCTCTATTAGTACCGTTGGTGGGAAACTAGATAATTGCGGTTTATCTTGTGTTTTCGATTGATTTGATTGACTAACGGTGGTTGAACTTTGATTTCACCTAGTTTGTTTATGCTTGAGAATCTTCTCTTATGATATAAGATTTACTCAACTTAGATCGAAGTTTCGACAGGGATCTTTAGACTGTTTTTAGTTCTAAAGACGATCTTGTGATAATCCATTGTTAACTGAGACTCCGTTACGTGCGTGATTGATCACAAGAGATTCAAGTTGTTGTGTGCAAGTGTTTATTGAAGATCTAAGAAGATTTGAAGACAAAGAAGATATTGAAGATTTCTGATTTTGGGTTCATAATCTTTGGTGTGCACAATACTTGTTTCGGTATAAGAGGATCCAACTATAATCGGTTTATCCTTGTGGTAGATTAGATTGATTAGTTGTATAGATCGGCATCAATACAATTCTTTGTGATTAAAAGTATTGATTGCAAAATCTTAACAATTACCTTTGGTAGTTGAACATAAGATAGATCGAAGAACTTGACGAAGGAGTTTATTGAGATAAACAGAGAAGAGCCTTTGTCGAACTCACATCACTTGGTTGAAAAGAGTTGCTACCAAAGAGATTTGTTGTTCCTTTCTTTGTTTGGAATATGAACCAAAGGAATTGTTCCAAGTACGTGCATTATTCATAAGTTGGAGGCGTGGGAATACATACGATACTAGGTGAACTTTAGGTTTAGTTGCTTGGTCTCAACTATACGAAGTTGGTTTAATTTTGTATAGCAGCTTAATCATGAGAGTATTCAATTCTGGACAAGGTCCCGGGGTTTTTCTGCATTTGCGGTTTCCTCGTTAACAAAATCTTGCTATGTCGTTTACTTTATATTTCCGCATTATAATTGTTTTATTATAATTAAAGTAAATTACACAAACGTTAATTCCTATTTACTTGATAAGCAATCCTATTGTGTTTGGTTAAGTCCAAACCTTTTTATCAAGTAAACATACTTCGTTGTTGTATTGTCTCGATCTCGTATCCATAGACAATCACACGAAGTGTGAACCGATTAGTTGCATTGTCTTGACTCAGTCCATAGACAATCACTTTGGGAGAAAGGACTTATAGGTAGGAAAAGTTTTAGCTTGAGGTATATTTGGGTACCCTCGCCTTTTTAATTGGTATCAGAGCAGGCAAACACGAAAAGATCTAACAATTTGTGTTTGGTGCGATCCAACCTATAAGAAATTGAATCTATGTCTGATTCAGCTAACGTTATGCAAGAGTTTGACTACTCAAAAGTTGAAGATGTTACTACTTCGTTGACTCATGATCCAGGAGTTGCGAAAACATTTGTGTCCATCTCTGATGGAAAAGAAGATGTTGATAAAGAGTTGGTAAAACTCCTAAAGCCTATAAAATCTCTGTCTACTAAAGTAGTGTTATTAAAGACAGAGACAAATCTTCTTAAACAGGAGATCAGAGAGAAATACATTCAACTGAATTGTCTAGCTAAAGAGAATATGGATCTCACTGTCAAACTAGAAGTTCTTGGTAAATCTCTTACTTTTGTTTAAGAGACACGTCCTATGACTCTGACTAATGATGTTGTTGTAATTTAATCTGATGCTGAGGAAAATAAAAGTCCTTGCTCGACTTTTACAGACTGTGATAGAACCGGTTTAGTCACATCTGAAACAGATCACGATGATGGTAGTTTGCCTAACTACATCAAGTCAAAAGAGGATGAAAAACCAGCTTCTAGATCTACTGATGATCAAACTAAATCTTGTGCAAAGGAAACTTTGAACCGATTCCGTGAGCGTGATCTTAAGGAATACAACTTTCAGTCACTTGATAGGAAACTTATACTTCTTCAACATACGGTGGTAAAAATATTGAAGGAAGTTTCTTGTCTTAAAAAACTGAAAGACCATTCCTCAGTAGAAAGACAGATTATACCACTACCTGATAAGATCAACTCAAACGAATCAGAGGAAAGAGTTGATAATCGCTTCTGGAAAAAGGTTCCTCCTCACCCATATCGAAACAATCTTTGTTTTGATAAAGAACGATTCCAGAAGAAAGGGAAAGAGAGAATCTCTGCCAAAAGAAACGATCAGGAGTTTCCGATAATTGTTTCAGATAATCACACTGATGTGAATCATAAGGAAGTCCTTAAAATGAGAAAATCTTATGAAAATCTCATTGATAGAATTAAGAGAGATTTATCTATCTCTGAAAATTCTCACGTCAGTATAGTTTCTCCATATGATCCTATCTCTGGGGTTAGAAAAGATCATCGTCTTGGGAGAAAATATTTTAAGCGAGAATTCCCAGAAGAGAAACATGAACTATGTTTCGATACTCATTGTAAGCGAAATTCTTACTCCAGTACAACCTAGTTGTAGGGAGACTGTGCAAACTCATCCATTTTTCTTTGTGCTCGTAACTGATAGACACATTTTTGTGTCTAAGTTGTCCTCAATTTTATGTATTGTTGGTACTCGATTTCGTACTTATTATGGTGTTTTTATGTTTGTGTAGGTGTTTTTGGAGAAATACACTTGTGTGGAAAAAGTTGCTCAAAAAGTGCTATTTGGACCCCCGGAGAAAAGTACTAAAGGCACTCTTATTTTGGATAAGGGCACCCCCAGGCACCCCTCAAGGCATCTACTATTCGCACCCCCCTCTCTGTTAGGGGAGGTCATCCCCTTCGTTTGAACCTGGATTTTGGCGGGAAATGGAGTTCTTTAGTGGCTAAAATTAGGGTTGGAATTTTGGACCGGTTTTGAGAAGACTAAAGGGCTGAATTTGATGGGCTAGACTTGATAGAGCTAAACATGGATTGTGTGATCAATGGTTTCGATTAGAAGTGGTTGAATCGTCAGAATGAAGAAAACCAGAGCAGCACGGTTGCGGGAGGAGAAATACACCGGATTTCGTGTGGTTGCAGTGAATATTAGTAAGTCTACAACGTTTCTAGTACGTGTTGTGGTCTATTTGGAGTGTGTTAGCCTACATGCAACGCAAGAAAGAGATAAAGAAGGAAATAATCCCGTAAATATGAAAAGATATTATTCCCGAGTAATGAGAATATTTGAGACTTTACGGCGAGAGTTCTTGCTCCTGTTCGCTTTATAAAGGGTGTTGGTTATCTTAGGAAGGGGGGAGGAGAGTTTGGAACATCACAGAGCAGAAAAAATTGAGTACAGAGAACTGCCATTTCTGCTGCTGCTGAAGAACACGAAGAACATAAGATGCACATGAGACAGTCGTTCATGCTACATTAGAAACGACTGCCAAGCGTAGGTCGCAGAGTTACAGCAACAGTTCATCATTATCGTTCTTTGTAACAGTGCTTTGCAACAATTATAAACGTTGCAAACACCCGGTTTTAATTATTTTCTCCCATTTTTCATCATTTGTAAACACTTTGAGCAATAAAATTAACTTTTGAGCGTGTTTCCAACATGATGAGCTAAACCCATCCTTTGGGCGACGGAGGAAGCCATTCTTTCAAGAATTATGTGGTAATATTTACTTTATTAATTTATGCAATATTTTTATATGATTAATTGCATTGATAAAAAAATGAATTAATGATTTTTATTAATCAAATGTGTTTTCTCTTGATGATGCATGCTTAGTTTTAGACTCTTGATGCATTATGCTTGCGACTAACATTTGATATTTTGGAAATCTGATTTTGGCAATACTTTAGAATCAAATCAATTGTTTAAATTGCATGATATAAATTAATTTAAAACCACATAAGTATTGATGAATGGTGAAATCCTAGCTCCATCATCTCTATAATTTTCACAACATTTTGTATTTTGAGTTTGTTATATTTTTGCTTTAAAAAAATTAAGTCTAAAAATCTGCTTTCACAAGTCTCAACGAACCTATTATTACAACATCATAGAAAATAACCATGAGTAACCCTGGATGAGAGAAGCACATAAAAACAAGAGCACAAGTGGGTACTGTTTCATTTAATTGGTAATAGGGGATAGTGTCCTTTAATAAAAAAGACAAGTTCGGTAAAATAACCTATTCTCGGAAACCCTGTTTTCGTGAATCGAATATATTCTTATCTTTATAAGAAAAATCTTCTCTTATGAGTTAAGATCTTCCCTAGAAAAAGTCTTGAACTAAAAATCATGTCTCTATAACTTGAAGTGTTACAAGGAGTAATAAAAGGGAAGCTCGAATTGTCGAAATCGTCAGTTTTCTCTCAAAATGAAGAATCAGGAAGATTGTCTCAAGAATCGTTTCGATCACAACTCGATAGATCTCAAGATGAAATAAGTCTCTTTGCGATCGATGATTCAGATTCTACCAAGTGGTTTCCCACAGATGGTATGCATGAAGCTATGCATGGGTTTGAAGAACTCATATGAAGTCTCTTTTCTTTGTTACAAGATCGAGACAGTCTGAAAGATAGAATGGAAGAAGCATTAAGCGAGCTAGCTGATTTGAAGCTTCAAATTGAAAATCTTGGAAAACAGAAAGTGGTTGCCAACAAAATCCTTGAGACATACTTTAACAGTGTGAATACTGATGAAACTTCAGTAAACAATGAGAGCACCACTAGAGATTAAGTTATATCTTTGTAATACTTAATCCAGAAAATATACATCAATTTTTGATTTCTTTCAATGATTGTATTAAGTCTATTATGAATAAAACTATTATAAATAAAATTATTTGATTTTAATTTTTCTTGTGGTAGTTTTTGATTTACATAGCCTGTGCTTGAATGCTTTATTATTGCTATGGATGTTTATGGGATGTTTGATTTTGGTTTTATTACCTTGATATTCGATCTCATAATGTTGTGAACCCTTATGGTTTGGGTGACTTTTTGATTTAGCGGGATTAAGTTCTAGCCCATGTTGGTAGGCTTTATCAAAGGATCATGAGGGGTACTTGTTAGAAACAATATGTGAAAAAGTCACAATATGTTGAATCGGTTTTGGTTTAGCATAAAAGCATATGTGTTTCGGGGGGGTTTTCAACTTTTGCTTGCAATATTTAAAAACCGGTTTTTCAACCTTTCTCTGGTAAAGGTTGGTTGTTGTTATTCTTTTATTTTGCATAAGGATGACAACATAATGATATTTCGATATCAATTCTCCTTGGAAGAAGATGCAAACATATTGCAGAAGTGGATGCGAAATTGGAGGTAACAATCTTGTTAGTTAATTGTTTTCTGTTTAAGAAAAGCCTCGATTTTTATTTCATATATTTATTGCTTTTACTTAACAAAATTTCGGTACAATTGATGTTTTATTCATGATGATGTGTGTGTGATTCAATTGTTTCGGTTAAGAAAAACTATTGTTATCTTGCTTTATTGTGTGGTATCAATTGTTTAGGCTTACGAAATTTAGGTGCAATTGCGGTGCTATAATAATGTCTATGTTGTTTCAATTGCTTTCGGTTGAGGTGAATAATTATGCAAGTTTATTTATTTGGTTTGTATGAATTGTTAATGGATTAACGAAAGAAAAAGTTTACGGTATGAATTTTTTAGTCCAATTCGATTCCGGATAAGAGAAACTAAGTTTATCTTAGTTAGACTTATCAAAGTGGAGGTTTCGGTTACTCATGTATGATCGAATGCCTTAACAAGAAATACTAGTTAACTAACCTAGTACTTGTCTTGTTTAAAAGTGAAAGGTCTAAGTTATATGGATAATTAGAGACTGATGAGAAAAATAGAGTTATCTTTATTTTGGTCTTATCGAACGAAGCGGTTGTATTCGTACAATCGGTTTAGCAAAGGAACTAAGGTGCTTAGTTGATTTTTGGTTTGATAAACTATTTGAGAAAATTGCTTTGGAAAATTGTTTCCTTGATAACATATCAAAACAAATTACTTTGTAGTTTCGCTTTTGATATTGGTTATCGTAAATGGTATGTGGAACCCTCGTGCGTAACTCTATAGGTTGCAAGTTTATTTTGAGATTTTTAAGATTCTTTTCGATTTGTCCTTTATTTTTTCGTTTCTTTGTCACTTTGTGACAAAAAGGGGGAGAAATATATGGAGTAAACAAGCGATACTGGCATTGATTTTATATTGATTGGTATCACTAAGGAAAAGGATATTGGTACTTAAACGTATATCTAACGAAAGAGTGAAAGCATAGACTAAGGGGGAGTAACATATCATTACAAAGGAATCATAAAAAGACGTGTGGATTGATAAAATCTACCTATCTTACCTTTAGGGGGAAGTATTAGGTTTGTTATTATAATGTCAACATCGACATTTAAGGATTGAATGTATACAAGGTTATTGTGTTGTTGAATTGGGAATCAAGCGCATGTGTAATGAATTCTTGTAATTTTTTTATCCATATGATTGTAAGAGTTTTGTCACTAAAATTGACAAGGGGAGATTGTTAGAGCATAGCTCGGTTGAACCCACCAAGCGTTGGTATGTCAAGTTTGGTTGTCATATTTTAGTGAATCAAAACTCATTTTAAGAGTCGCTTGATTATGTACTAGAGTCAACTTCGTATAGGTTAGCTTGAAAGTATTAGGATGTGAGACATTACAAGTATTGCGAAGACTTGAAGAAGTGAAGAAGTAAGAAGCTACAACGACAACATCATCCTTCCACTTGAGGTTAGTGATATTTAACTTGAACTGTTTTATTCCCTAACGTATATTTCAAGTCGTGCATATTAAAAAAAACTGCGAAGCATGAACACTCTAGATATACATATTATTAAGGAATACAATACGAGGTTTATTGCTTAACCATTAAACTTTGTAGATAAGACATCGACATAATAGTTTAAATGATATTGTGATTATGTATGGGTATGAGGTGAGGATTTCTTCATAAACTTGTTTATGAATCGAAAAGGAAATCGCCATGCGTTATTGGTATTGTTATTCATTACATATCTTGTGAACAACCAATATGTGTGATTTAGTATAACCGCTCATGACTTGTTTTGTGCTTGGTAAAACTATTCACAAAGGCCTGACTTATGTATTGGTATGACTTTTATTAGTGAAACCGATCTTAAGTAATCACCGAGATGGGATGATCGAGTTTGTGATTTGTGTATGACCGACTCTGGGTAAAGGGGAACCGATCCTAGTAAGAGGTGCAACACATCACAAAGGGGAATCAATCCTTGTATGAGGTGCAGCAAGTTTTAAGCAGAAAGGGGAACCGATCCTATGAACATGTGCAACACGTTTTTAGGCAAAGGGGAACCGATCCTATGGACATGTGCAACACATATAAGTTAGATACCATATATATGTGGGGGAACCGATCCTAGTACTTAGTCAACCGAATTTTCATAAGCTAGTGTGACTATGCACAATACTCACGTGGAGGTAGAACCGAAACTTGTTTTGGTAGAACCGTTAAACCCATGATTTGTGATTGAGTGTTCTTGATCAATCACATAGTTCTTGAAAGTCAGATGAACCATTTATAAACTTGTTTGGAAGTGTGGAAAATCGGTTTCAAGGTTGTAAGTATGAAAGAGGACTTACAAAGTAAGGATGTCGACATACTTTGAACATGTGATGTAATGTTTATCTTTTATTGTTCAAAGTTATTCCGTAATAGCTAAAGGAAGAAAATCCTAGGATCGAAATATAAATAAGTTAATAATCTATTAATTAAGGTTGTTAATTTTATTTTAGGAAAATTAGAATTAGTAATGTGCATTTACTAGTTAAAGATTTTCCAAAGAGATTTTCGGTCATTATTTTGGACAGAGCATTTCGGGAATTATGGAAAACCGAATTTGGAAAATATTGCATATCTTGAGAATATTTTCGGTTTTGGAAATTCCTTGGTGTCCAAACTTCCTTGTGTATAAATACTTGAAGTTTGCATTTCTAGCAAACTAATCCTTCGTGACAGCAAACTTCCTCGGTTGTGTTGTTACTGGTGAAGTGATAGGTGTAGAATACACCCTATTTAATATCTATTGTTTAAGCTTTCATTGCTATTTTTCTTGTAAATTATATATTTACGTGTGTTTTGAGTTTTATGGCTACTTTGAAGTCACACGGAAGAAAAGAAGAAGAAATCATTCATTTTGAACCGAAAAATCAAAATAGTCGTTTCATAGGCGAACACTATTGGGAGCCGAGCAAAGGTTAAGAGGCAACTCTATTCGGAGGAGTATTAAACATGATCGATCGAGGTTAAGGGGCTTCCAATTTGGTTAGCCCTTATGAGGAGCTACCGGCTTCCAATAACCGTCCCGACCTATTGCTTCTCAATCATTACCATTCCCCTGAAATAAAGAGAGATACAGACAGAGAGAGGCGCAATCATGAAGAAATTGGTGAAACTGTTTTGTGGATGTTAATGGTCAAAATTGCAGACACGTGGAATTAGGGTTTGATTCAAGATTGAATCTGGCAGCGAGAGATGATGGTGATGTAAATGGAATTGATGGGTTTCGATCTGAAGCTGTTGCAGTCAAGATTTAGTAGATTGAGATGCTGATGGGGTTTGTGGATTGGATATCAAGATGAAGATGGTTCTGTGAAATTACAGATGGAGAAATAAGAGATCGATGATGGTCTCTGGTGAAGATTAAAGAGATGGATAAGAAGATGGTGCGCGCTTTGTTGTTTGATGGGTTTATGATGATCTGAACTACAGACTAGTCGTTGTTGTGGATTAGAATGAGTCTGATATGTAATGGGAAGTATGTATTGAAGCTACAATTGGCGATGACTCGAAGCTCTTGTCATTTGCTCATTCAAGAACCACGGTTATAGATGAATGTTTTAGGGAATGAATGTATGATGAATCGTATGCGAGGGGAGTGAAGAAAAGAATGGCCGATAATGGTCGGAACCACCAGAAATCAAACAGAACTGGGGAAAATTTCTGCTACACCGAGTCAACTCAGTGACTGATTCAATTCAGGAATAAGACCATTCAGCTAACTCAAGACAGTTGACTCTTTGCTGACTCGGTGTCTGACTTCACTTCCCCTTGACCCGATTGACTGACGACGACCGTTAGTTTGACGGTTAACTTAAGCGACACTGTGACGGAATATTCCGTCGACGGAGAAGAATATTCAGTTATCGAAAGCTGACTTTTCAGGCCGGATTCCGGTGTACCAGTGAATTTCCGTGATCCAATATTTGCAGAATTTTGTTAAGAGTATCCTAGACTCATGGGTGTGAAGACTTGGGTTTGGAATTGGATGAAGAATTGAGCTTGGATTTGGAAAGAAAAGATGGAGGATTTGATAAAGACTTGAAGTTGGAAATTGAATTGCTAAAGGAAAGGGAGCCTATTTCTAAGAGGATTGCAAGCAAATTGAAACCTATAAATAGAGAAGTTCTCTACTTTTCTAGATACACTTTTATACCTCTACACACACAACACTTCTCTTTTCTTTATTCTTTGTGTGAACTCCTTAGCATGAGTAGCTAATTTTATTATTGATTGAGGATGAATTCCTAGTTCTTAACATAATTTGAGCTTTTGTTTTAAAATCTACCTTGAAGTTTTTCACATTATTATCGTTTGTTTTTACTAATAGGAATGTTTATACATTCATGGTTGATTGATAGATTGTTTTTAGTGCACGCTAAATTGATTTGTTAATTTGATCTAAAGCTAGTGAAAGTTAGGGGATAAGCAATCGTTTCTTGATCTTTACACAAGTAGCAAACACGAGACCTTGCGAAGGGATTCCGTGGAGCAGGCGTATGGTGTGAAAACAATGTTAGCAAGTAGACCTTGATCTAAGAATTTAACTACTAATATCAACCTAATAAATTCATAAATCTTAATGCGTTTAACTAAATTATATCTTGAGTCATCTACTACTAGGTGGTTTGGTAAATAGAATCCGGTAGTCGAGAACTTCTATATCCCGGTGATACAAGGGATTTAGGGGTTAGCACTGATCTAGCTGCTATATCTACGGTTGGTGATAATATGTGACTAATAAAAATTGGAAAAGAACATAACTTGAATCATTGTTTTGCAACGAAGAAGGATTCATTGATCTAACTTCTCTCATTGATTCGACTTAAACTTTTGATTGCTTTATTTACTTTCTTTTGTTTTTAAAATCTAAAACCACCCCCCCCACCCCACCCACCCACCCCACCCACCCCCCACCCCACCCCCTTTTGTGACAATTTTACAACTAAGAATCTCTTGCTTCTCATGGGAACGAACTTAACTACACTATATTACTTGTTAATTATGTGGAAAATATTGATTAATTTGTTGTGGTTACGACACGCATCAAATTTTGGTGCCATTTTGGGAGCAATGGAGCAACTTTAGTTGTTTTTATTTTATTTTCGTTTTATTTTTGTTTCTAACTTTGTTTTTTTTAGAATTTTTATTTCAGGTACCAGTTTTCCATGTATGGTGGACAAGAGCAAGCATATTACAATAATCAATACGGTTTTCAACCTCAAGTAGGATACACACTTAATGGATATTCTCATACATATCAACAACCTCATGACGGGTATGTAAGTGAACAATCACTAGGAGGGGAGGATAGTTATGCTTCTAAACCTACGCGTGATCTCCTTGGTGTAAGGCAACCTAGTTTAAGGAACTTGAGAGAAGGTTCCATCAATTGATCGATGAAGGCCTAGCATCGATGAAGAAATTCTTGAAGCTAAAAGAGCTTTAAGAATCGAGCATGAAAAACGTTATTATATGGGTTACGATGATGATTTTGAACCTTTTGAAAATCCTTGTAACAAGGATAAAGTTATTCCAACTCCGGATCATAATAAGGATCCTTCACCTATTCAAAAGGAGGAGATTGGGTGTGACTTCCCTATTGTTATAAACGATATAGCACCCTCACAAGAAGATCTTACAATTTATACCGACGAAAATCATTTCAGTGAATGGCCCGATTCCGATGATGAGAATGTTAAAATAATGATGCTAGAGGACGAAACCAAATTGATTGATTTTATGGAAGACCCAATTGAACTTGCCAATGATTTTAATGATGCCGAGACTTTGGTTAAGGTAGAAAATAACGACGAATGGTTGCACGATTTGATAGAGGACCACGATATACAAGAGTTAAGTAATTCATATGAATTCTATAAGGATGAAAAGGATTCCGTGATACAAGAGATTGTGCAAGGTTTGTCTAACCCTTTGAATATTGATTCTTCTCCTTTACCTCTTATTGGTTTGAATGTATGTGCTTCGAAAGTATTTTTGAATGATTTTGTTTCTCGATATCCACCATTGGAAACACTTGATGCTAACACTATGCAGGTTTGCCAAAAGGAAACCATGGAAGTTCCCAAATTTTATGTTCATTATACACTTCCGAGTGTGGACAAAAATAAGTGTGGGGGAAATTTCTATCGGACGATAATTTCACTATTGTTTTCTTGTGCTAATATTTGTATGAATCTAGTGTTTGCAAAACAGGTACTATGGATGGATCCCCAAATTTTCCGATTGTTAGTATATAGGGAGTGAATCTTACAAGAGCTAAGTCGGGCCGACGACGTTAAAACAAGCGTTAAATGGGAGGCAACCCATCGGTTTTGTATTTCTTATCCTTTTGCTTTTTATTTTTTTGTTCCATATCATATTAGGATTTCCCACCTTGAATTTACTAGGAGTATTCAATTACATTGAGGACAATGTAAGGTTTAAGTGTATGGGAGTGGTTCGGCATATTAAAAAAATGCATAAAACCTCCAACTTGCAGAGATTTTAGAGTCACTAGCATACTTCTAGGTATGTTTACATAGAGAATTTGACCGACATAACTGAACTTGGAAGTGTTAGGGAACTACATTCGGATTTCTTACTTGTTAGAGTGTTAAATAATGGATTTAATCATGCCGGTGGCAAATGAGGTGTAGAGGGAAATGCATTATTAGAGTTGCTGATCAATCATTAGTGGAGACTACCCGTATTTATATCATGTGAGGCACCGAACAGATTTCTTTATAAATAACTAAAGAGCTTTCTTTTGAGTGTGTGTCACCATACGTTAATTCCGGGTATAATGGTGAGCTACCCAACCTCCCACCAATAGAAGCACTACTCTTTGATCTCTTGAGTGCTAATTTTGTCAATCATTAGGGTGATGTCTATAGATGAAAGCCTCCTTCTTGTAGTTCGATTTGCAGTTAGCACCATTCTTTCTCTCGACAACAACGGGTCCATAGAAACACCATCATCATCAACAAGGAGCGACATCAAAATCTACAAGGAAAGTTGAAGACGTTCAAGGTTTACAAGCAACGAAACAAGAAAAGAGCAAATTTCAAATTCAAGTAAAGCAACATACAATTAGCAGATTTTTACATACATGTTGGAGACTTACAATACAATGAGCATAATTCTATATCCAAGTATGAAGACTTAATTACAAGAGCAGAGAAAATCAAAAGGTGAGAATTATCGAAGTTTATGATTTCGAGACGATACAAGTTGTGAGGAATCAGCAAGAAAGTACTTTTCCCACGGACCCACGGTTATGGTTTGTTTTATTTTCACTTTGTTTTGTATTTTATTTCTCTTGTCTCCATAAAGAAAAAAAAGATGAAAAAAAAAGATGAAAAAAATTTTGAAAATTAAGAAAAAAAAAATGAGACAAGAGAAAAATTTATCATTGTTTTTATTTTTTATTTAATAAGTCATGGGGAAGGAAAATCTATAAGGAAGTTTCAAACGATAAGGATTTAAGGAAAAGAGTTACAAATTGTCAAGGATCTATGAAGTTCGAGTATTTATCATCGATAGTTGAATCCGAAGACGAAGACCAAGAAGATAAAGACGAGGAGCGGAAGACGTTTCTATTGGATCTTTGTGAGAGTGGTGTTATCATCATTGCAATCGGAAGTGAAGGTGAGTAAGTAATCTCATCCTCGATAATAGTGGTTGATTTCCTTTCTTAGAGATCGTCAGAAAAAATGGTTTTTCAAAATATTAAAAGATGTGGGTTTTTAAAATATTTCGGAAGTTGTCCTTCCCACCATTAAACGTGTTGCAGGATTTCTCTCTTCATTCCTACCTGCACACATGTGAGAACCATAAAAGTACGTCTTTTGAGTGCAATTTCATAAAATCATTTTTGGTGAGGCAGAAGTCGAGGCGAAATTCTTATTAATCGCTCTCAAACATGCGTTCTCTCATTATGGTGTGGTTATTTCTCACTCAACATTTAAGAATGAGAGTATCTTCTTTAGTATTTCTAACTTCTTATTACTAGCATGTAGAAACTCTATGTCCTCATAGCTCTTTGGATGCTTGGGACGCTGGAACGCTTTGAAGTTGTAAGTTTTAGTTTGATTTGCTCGAGGACTAGCAAAGTCTAAGTGTGGGGGAATTTGATAGGTGTAAAATACACCCTATTTAATATCTATTGTTTAGGCTTTCTTTGCTATTTTTCTTGTAAATTATATATTTTACGTGTGTTTTGAGTTTTATAGCTACTTTGAAGTCACAAGGAAGAAAAGAAGAAGAAATCATTCATTTTGAGCCGAAAAATCAAAATAGTCGTTTCACGGGCGAACACTACTGGGAGCCGAGCAAAGATTAAGAGGCAACTACATTCGGAGGAGTATTAAACATAGACTGGTCGAGGTTAAGGGGCTTCCAATTTGGTTAGCCCTTATGAGAAGCGACCAGCTGCCAATAACCGTCCCAACCTATAACCCTAACACTCAGAGAAGGGTTTTTATTTCGCTTCTCAATCATTACCATTCCCCTGAAATAAAGAGAGATACGGACAGAGAGAGGCGCAGCCATGAAGAAATCGGTGAAATTATTTTGTGGATGTTAATGGTCGAAATTAGGGTTTGATTCAAGATTGAATCCGGCAGCGAGAGATGATGGTGTTGTAAATGGAATTGATGGGTTTCGATCTAAAGTTGTTGCGGTCAAGATTCAGTGAATTGAGATGCTGATGGGGTTTGTGGATTGGATATCAAGATGAAGATGGTTCTGTGAAATTACAAATGGAGAAATAAGAGATCGATGATGGTCTCTGGTGAAGATTAAAGAGATGGAGAAGAAGATGGTACTGCCGCTGTTGTTTGATGGGTTTATGATGAGCTGAACTACAGACTAGTCATTGTTGTGGATTAGAATGAGTCTGAGATGTAATGGGAAGTATGTATTGAAGCTACAATTGGTGATGACTCGAAGCTCTTGTCGTTGCTCATTCAAGAATTGGGTTGTTGTTAAAAAGGGTTATAGATGAATATTTTAGGGAATGAATGTATGATGAATCTGTATGCAGGGAGTCAAGAAAAGAATGGCCTGATAATGGCCGAGAACCACCAGAAATCAAACAGAACTCGGGAAAATTTCTGCTACACCGAGTCAACTCAGTGACTGATTCAACTCAGGAATTAGACCATTCATCTAACTCAAGACAAACTAACTCTTTGTCGACTCGGTGTCCGACTTCACTTCCCCTTGACCCGATTGACTGACGACGACCGTTAGTTTGACGGTTAACTTAAACGACACCGTGACAGAATATTTCGTCGACGGAGAAGAATATTCAGTTATCGAAAGTCGACTTTTCGGGCGGATTCCGGTGTACCAGTGAATTTTCGGCGATCCTATATTTGCAGAATTTTGTGAAGAGTATCCTAGACTCATGGGTGTGAAGACTTGGGTTTGGAATTGGATGAAGAATTGAGCTTGGATTTGGAAAGAGAAGATGGAGGATTTGATAAAGACTTGAACTTGGAAATTGAATTTCTAAAGGAAAGGGAGCCTATTTCTAAGAGGATTGCAAGCAAATTGAAGCATATAAATAGAGAAGTTCTCTACTTTTCTAGATACACTTTTACACCTCTACACACACAACACTTCTTTTTTTCTTTATTCTTTGTGTGAACTCCTTAGCATGAGTAGCTAATTTTATTATTGATTGAAGATGAATTCCTAGTTCTTAACATAATTTGAGTTTTTGTTTTCAAATCTACCTTGAAGTTTTTCACATGAATATCGTTTGTTTTTACTAATATGAATGTGTATACATTCATGGTTGATTGATAGATTGTTTAGAGTGCACGCTAAATTGAATTGTTAATTTGATCTAAAGCTAGTGAAAGTTAGGGGATAAGCAATGGTTTCTTGATTGTTTACACAAGTAGCAACACGAGACCTTGTGGAGGGATTCCGTGGAGCAATTGTGTGTGAAAACAACGTTAGTAAGTAGACCTTGATCTAAGAGTCTAACTACTAATATAAACCTAATAAATTCATAAATCTTAATGCGTTTAACTAAATTACATCTTGAGTGATATACTACTAGGTGGTTTGGTAAATAGAATCTGGTAGTCGAGAACTTCCGTATCCGGTGATACAAGGGATTTAGGGGTTAGCACAGATCTAGCTGCTATATCTACGGTTGGTGATAATCTGTTGTAGATGGGGAAAAATGATTTGCTGGTTTTTACGGAATTTAAGAGTCGACCGTGTGGAGACTCCTTGAACCGAGCGAAATGTTGAACCTCACACAAATGCACTGCAAGAAGGGAGTGCTTTAAGTTCGAGAGATCAATCTGTAAGACTCCGGCCTAAACCAAGAATAATGGCCGTTCCAGAGTCAATTCGGTCACAAGAGAGGATGGGTTGATCTGTAGGAGGGAAGCTAAGAAATACGTGAGATCAATGGTGATCTGAGATTGTAGGTGTGTTGTGAATTCAGCATAAGAATGCTCTGAATGATTGAATTTTGCTCAATTGAGGGTGAATGCTCAGACGATGAGTTCGTGTAGACGAAAGATTGTCTGTATGAACTTGCCGAGAATTCTTTTAGACGAATGTTCGAGTGTTCCAATATTTTTTTTTCAATCAGGATTCAGAGACATTTTATAATGCCGGAGTTGAAAACACCATGATCCCATGAAGTGTGACAGTTTGCTGAAATCAGAGAGTAGGGAAGTGGGAAATCGTGTTAAAACCAGTTGCTCAGCGTGCGGAGACTTGGTTAAGTTTCCATCCACTACTTTGCTGACTCTTCCAACTGATTGCACGACTTGCTCACATTCTCATCATTTGGTGAACACACGTGCCGTAGACCGCCACACCAAAACCCTAGTTAATATCCCCTCATGTGACACGATTGAAATCTCGTGATTTGTGAAGTCAGTTGCTGACTTTATGGGACGATGAGTCCATGTATTGCCGAGTTGAACATGATTCGCAAATGTTCTGGAACTCATGAATTAAATATGTATGCTGAGACGAGGTATTATTATGTTGATTACGAGCAAGTCTGTGTTCTTTGAATTATTGAATATTGATAGTTGAACCAATATTCTTGAATCGAGCAAATATTGCTTTGGTTCGAGCAAATATTGCTAGTCTAAGGAATATTTCTAGTTTGAGCAAATATTGCCGGTTTGAGCGAATGTTGCTCACTTGATGAATTCTTGGTAGCAGGACCAAATAAAATATTAATTTAAGATCTTGTCTGGGTCGAGTAAAATAAATAAAAATTTTGATCATGGAATCAACATAAAATTATCGCAGTATTTGAATCTGCTCGAATCATGTTTTGCATGAGCTCGGGATTCAAGACCCTAATTTTTCGAAATGATGATTTATTGCAAATTAATATGCGAGTGAAGCAAGGACTGGCTACATCGGATGATGAGTCCACCATGTACGCCCGGATGCTCGAATGAGCAAAATACCAAAGTCTCTTGAGGACCAGTTGGTGAAAGAATGATTAAATCTTTGGTTTAATCATTTATTGAAATAATGCTCGTGTGAGCGAAAAATAAAAAAACCTGGTCATGGGCGAGGGACCAACCAAGAGGTCATGGGGCCGGCTCTTGGTGGCCGTGGGACCAATGGATGGTCGTTCAAGCAAACTCTTAATTGTTTGGAAGAAGTTTGAACCTAATATGAGCAATTGAGCAAATTAGGTTAAAATCATTAAAACATGCGGGACCGGTTGTTTGCAAGCCTTAGAGCCACCCTTGGTCGGTCAAGGGGATGTGCTCGTGTCACCATAGTGTCCGTGTCTCGATCTTAGAGTTTCAGTATTTTTCGATGCGCATTTGAGCAACATTCTAAGAAAATATGCAGAATCCAGGGTTTTTGCTGAAACTAGGAAAAATACATGAGATGATGAAAAATAATAAATGAAAAAGGGAATTGCAAGGTGTGGGACCGGCCACGGCTAGGGCATGGCCGGATGGTTAACAAGCACGGTCCCACACTTTCCAGTTTTATGTGATTTTATGTATTTTCTCATTTGAGGGAAATTCCATGAAACTGGAGAGTTTGCTGAAATTAAGGAATTTCCATGAGATGAGAGAGATATAATAATAATAAAATAGGGAATGATGGAGTGCGGGACCGGCAATGGACAAGGCATGGCCGGCCGGCTAATGGGCACGGTCCCAGAGTACTCTTCCCAATTTTATGTAATTTGCATGATTTTAGGAAATTTTCATAAAATCAGAGAGATTTGTTAAAACCAAGGTATTTTGTTGAAATCAGGGGGTTTTCATGGAATCAGGAAACTTAAAACAACAAACAATAATAAAATAATAGGCGTGTGGGACCGGCTAGGACATGGCCGGCCGGCTAGAGCCCGGTCCCACGAGTTTTCTTAATTTTATAATATTTTTCATGATTTTAGAGAAAATTCATAAAATTAGGGAATTTTCATGGTTTTAGGGAAAATTCATGAAATCAGGGAATTTTCATAATTTGAGAGAAATAATAAAATAATAGGGACGTGAGGTGTGGGACCG
>JAJJWW010012669.1:0-42768 GCA_023531295.1 Papaver armeniacum
AGAGCAACCGCGTGGCGACTAAACCCATTTATTTGGTCTCACAACCGGCGTAGCGGACGTACCATCGATCAAATACCAGACTCGTACGTATTTCGAGTATATTTGGTCCTGACCAAAGACCATACCCATTTATGGTCGAGCGGTGATATAATCTCCGTTTCTCAATCCCGAGGCGGTTATATAGTGTACGCTTGACGACGTGAGCGGTTGTATAGTGTTCGTCCCACGGAGAGGTGGGCATATAAATTACGCCCCAATGGCGCGGTGATAAAATGTACGCCCGATGGAGCGTTGCTGAAGTTTACGCCTGGTATCGGGCGTTGATATACGAGAAAATTTTTGATGGGGAAAAAATACGAAGGGGGCATGGGGGACCAATCACAAGATGACATTTTGCGTTCCATTTTTGGATAGATTCCAACCAAATTATGTTATGATTTGATACTCCTATTTTGCCCTTCCTTTAAAATCTTATTAACAACCTATATTTTCTCTCCTAAATTAACATAACACCTTAAATATCTTTAGAAATATTGATAAAAACGGCAAAAAATCTTAATGATCTCACACTACAATATATTTCAAAGTAAATATATGAGATATCCACGTACACAAGACCTTGCTTATCTTCAAAGCAAAGAAAAAACGTGGGATGGATGGTGGAGGTACAACCCGTATGCGTAATTGAAAGCTTAACTAAACTTGCCTGATAGGAGATTTGAACAAGAAATTTGCAAACAACACTATCCTGAACACTAGGTGATTCCAAAAACAATTTTATTACGTAACTAAAACAATATTATAAGTTGTGAATTAAGTCAGAAATAAATCGCGAAAGAAAATTATTTTTCTTGTGACATGGAGATATTTCTGATTTTTGAAAAGTAATCAAGTACTGCACATCTGCACGAGAGTCAGTTTTGGATTCGCAGATAGTCTATATTGTTTTGTCTATGTCTCATACTTCCGCCTTTTGAAAGGCATGTTTTCAAGGACTGCACACCTGGGAGCTTGACAGTGCTTATGCAATTCTTTCTTGTTGCCAGCAGCAGCTGTTCTTTTATATGCTAGCGTATATTAGATTGTTTTCCGTCTCTGCGTTTCCAAGTTGTCCGGGAGACTCATCTAACTCTCTTGTTCTTAGCTTTTTTTTTCTTTTTTTAAATCATTTGCCATTTGCACTAGCGAATGGAATGGAAATGCTAAAAGATAGTACAATAGTAGTAGATTGATAAAGGTATATGTTGATAAATCAACTTCAGTCTACAGAATTGACTGCTATTATTAGGAAAAAGAAAAGAATGCACTAGAAAGTGCAAAGCAAAAGCCTGACAACAAAAGAGAAATTTAGATCAAGAACTTACCTCTAGCACTTGAAGAACCGTAACAGAGGAAAAAGAGAACTTAGGTATTTGGATGCTATTATCAGGCGAGATCATTCCGTTTGTGTTACGGTTTGACTTAAAAGAAGGGTACATTAGTAAGATAAAACAAAAATTCAAATCAGTTGGAATCTATCCAAAAATGGAA
Organism: Papaver armeniacum; assembly: GCA_023531295.1. Lineage (NCBI taxonomy): Eukaryota > Viridiplantae > Streptophyta > Magnoliopsida > Ranunculales > Papaveraceae > Papaver > Papaver armeniacum. Next base: position 1,531 of record JAJJWW010012669.1, read on the forward strand.
CGCAAAATGTCATCTTGTGATTGGTCCCCCATGCCCCCTTCGGATTTTGCCCCCATCAAAAATTTTCTCTTGATATACACCCCGCCCCAATGAGGCGAACCTGAAGTTTACGCCTGGCATCAAGCGGGCATAAACTTAACGCCCCACAACCAGGCATTCATTTCTTCCTCCGCCCCACTAAAAAAAAATTTCTAAGCATGCCAGGCGAACCTTTCTTCCTCCGCCCCACTAAAAAAAAATCTAACCATTTTGTGTGTAGTGTCTATCACCATGCAAAACAAATTAATCTTAGTGTAATAATTAGTGTATAGATAATTAAGTAGATAATTAGTAGATAATTAGTAGATAATTAGTAGATAATCACCATTTTGTGTGTAGTGTCTAGTTAAGTAGATAATTAGTAGATAATTAAATTAGTAGATAATTAGTAGATAATTAAATTAGACATATGCAAAACAAATTAATCTTAAATTGTTCTGTACTCTGTTTTGTGTGTAGTGTCTATCACCATGTTTAAATATATATTTTTTAGTTGGTTCTTCGCTCGTGCTTTAACGCCACACGTGCAGAATAAAGGTGTGAAGTCGATAGGACTTTATATCAACGCCTCATTCATGCTTGATTCTCCCATTCGCCCCATCAGCGTTGATTATACGTACGCCTCTTCTCCTGGCGTAAACTTTATGAACGCCCCACACCGCGCGTAATCTTACCACCGCCCTACAACAAGCGTAAACTATATCAACGCCTGATCGGGGCACACTTTATACCTCCGCTCCACAACCAAACGAAGATTATACCTCCGCTCGACTAAATATACTCGCCTCCCACTGCGTCACAGAACGGACTAAACTAAAATTTAGTCGTTTTTTTTACTCTTTGATCTTTGGGTATACTCGCACCACTGCAGTTGCTCTTACAAACCTATAAATAGAGTGGACCTGCAAAGGTAAAATCATGCATTGAGATCTTACTTATTGAGGCACGGGGTCGTCCTTGTATGTACCCCGTATCCATTCATCAACCAACCATTTTTGGAGAGCAAAGTTTTAGGAGAATTGATTCATTAAACAGCTGAAATTTCCTCATCCATCAGGAACACATCACAAGGAATACTACTGAATCATCCCACGGTTCATATTTAATCATCCGAAATCACAACATCCATCAGGAACGCATCACGAAAAATACTACAGAATCATCCAAAGATTCACATTTCATCATCAGAAATCACAACATCCATCAAAAAACGCATATCGAGGAAATTGTATAATATATTCCATCAAATTGTAAAAATATATTTGCTACATACAGATCATTCTCTAGCAAACTCAGTGAGAGAGCATAAGATTCAATTCAGTCCTCGTATCAAATTCTTGAGAATTGCTTTGGTGCTACTCGACACGAGATTTGCACGTGCTTTTTTAAATTCTTTTAGTAACCATGTGTATATGAAATTTATTTCTTCATTTCATCTTTTATGAACACAGTATTAAGGACTTATTATTCGATCTTGGCAGAACGATGACAAGTGATTTTTTTCACTACTTATTTCTTTGTTGCTGACTGCTCGGTATTCAGTTATCACTGATTATGGTATTGTTATTTATCTTTCGAGTGACGTACTCGAGGATTTGGTTTTGCTGGACGCTTTGCAATCCAACCGTTAGAGGAAAATTTACTGGTCTGTCACAGGGAATTACTTAGAGAGAAGGCCAGGTAAATATTCAAATCTAGAAGTTACATATCACTAAAAAAAAAAACAAATCAAATATATGTTGAACTGGAAACAATTCCTTTACAAACCTGTAAAAAGAGTGGACCTGCAAAGGTACCCCACGTCCATTCATCGACCATTCTTGGAGAGAATTGATTTATTAAGCAGTTGAAATTTCCTCATCCATTAGGAACACATCACGAGGAATGCTACTGAATCATCCAGCGGTTCGTATTTTCATCATCCGAAATCATAATAACCATCAGGAACGCATCACGAAAAATATTACTGAATCATCCAACGATTCACATTTCATCATCAGAAATCACAACATCCATCAAGAACGCATATCGAGGAAATTGTATAATCATCCAACGACTAAAATTTCGTCATCAAGTGCAAATCTGGAGGAGTGTTGTAAAAATATATTTGCTACTAACAGATCATTCTCTAGCGAAACAATCTGAGGAGCGTTGTAAAATATATTTGCTACAACAGATCATTCTCTAGCGAAACTCAGTGAGAGAGCATATAAGGACTCTGTCTACACGTCAACATTTGATTCAATTCAGTCCTCGTATCAAAAACAGCTTGTGGATATGACTCGTATAAAATTTTTGCTCCAGAAGAGGAGCATATGCCGTCCGCTGCACTGGTATATCAAAAGCAGTTTAGGACAGCACAGCGTATGTCAGTTCCTTTCTTTTCGAATTTTTTTTTGAGAGGGTGGTTGGTCTTCGTCCAATTAGTCTGAAAAACCCTGCTTTTGATGCCTCGAGTTGCTTCAATACATCTTGCTGGTGTCTTTCTTCAACTCCAATACAAGATCAGACTTGGTCGACGATTGTATTGCAAAGTAGGGATGATAGTATCTGTTGCCAGAACAGGATCCAGTAAAACCTTGGGCTTCTAAAATCTAATGCCAACGTTATTTAGCGCTTTTGGGATCCCAATGGGTTTCATGATGATGCGATAACAAGAAAACACATTCAGGAAAGCGAATGATCCTCCAGTTCTTGTCCTAAACAAATTAAGCAGCGCTCCACTCGGATTTAATGTTCAATTCCAACTTGAATTCCTAAAGCCGACATACAAAGATTTTTACAGCCTATATAAGGGATACTCCTCCACTCTCTTCGAGACTCCATAAACGCTTTGCATAAGAAAAATAATTGTCAACACGCGCATTCATAAAAGTAAGCCATGGAAGATTCAAGATTTTCCGAAGAGGTACGCGAACTTGCAAGAGAGAAAGCTGAATTTCTATACAACCTCATGGATTCAGATTCAGGAATAAAAGTCTCCCAACTCCTACTGATTTGGATTATTTAGGACGTTTGGATTTTGAGATACACAAGTTCGCAGTAGAACAATATGGATTAACAGGTGATGAACTTGAAACGTATCTAGAAGAAATAGAGGTATTAAGAAGAATGATCATGGAAGATTTGAGATTTTCCGAACCGGTACGTGAACTTGCTAGAGAGAAAGCTGAATTTCTATACAGCCTCATGGATATAGATTCAGCAGTAATAAATCTCCCAACTCCAACTGATTTGGATTATTTAGGACGTTTGAATTTTGAGATGCACAAGTTCACGGTGGAACAATATGGATTAACAGGTGCTGAACTTGAAACATATCTTGAAGAAATAGAGGAATTTGCTCATTTAAAGTTAAAAAGAATTAGCAGAAAATTGAAACTGGATGTTGATATGACAAAGGGAATGTAAGGATGGGGAAGAATTTTGACGAAGAAAAACTAACTGTCCGCTTTGCCGCTATGATGTCAAGATGAAGCAAAAATCATCGGTTTTTAATTTCCTAAATATTTTGCTTTAGTTTTATTTGGTATTAGTTTTACTAATACTATGGTTCATGTAGTAAAAAGCCATCTTGTGATTATTTATCTTAAATTTCCTGTTTAAATACTAATCAAGATTTTATGAAGCGATTTAATGATTAAGATTTTCTTTTCCAGTTAATTTCTGTTGATTCTTTAATCTTTAGATGAAATCATAAAAATTGCTTTCCCTGATGATATGCATCCTTAGAACATCTATAGACGAGAGATACTGCTGCACAACTCTCTTAAAAGAATGGAGTAGCATGCTGCACCCTATTGGAGGAGGTAACTGGTAAGGAACAGATTTTACGTGTGAAATAACTTAGATTAGTAAGTTCAAGTCCATTATCGAGTGCAAGATATCTTAGCTTACCTAGTCGTGCAGAGTTGACCTCAACAAATTAGCTTTAGCTTATGTAGAAGTCTAGCAAAGAATGTGTATAGATGTGGAACGACGATTATTGAATACTTCTTGTGAGTGCACTTTGGAAATTTTAAGGAAGGCTGCAGTGAACCATGCCTCTGAAGTCTAATCAGGATAGTCGGTGTTAGGGGTGGATGTGGATCCACACAGCCACAGGAGTCCGATTTCCGATGGGGGCGGGTTCCCTCTGTGAGATTATAGCTTTTCATAAGTGATCATGTATAGTTCTGGACTTTATTCAAGATTCCAATCCCATGTTAGATTGTTAAATATTTTTGGGGCTTTCAAAAACATAACCGTAGTTCTTCTGAGTAGGTTAATCAAATAGTAGATATAAGGTTCATTTTCCATCTGATTACCACCTTAGTTCTTCCAAGTTCTGATCGCTCTATATTTCTATTCTTGTAAAGAATTTTTTTTATGCAGTAAGGAAGAGAAAGGGACTATTTAATTAGTCAACTCAGCGCTCAACTAACAAATGAGCATAAAAAGTTAAAATATCCTTTCATTATTAGCTTAAAATGATGGATAAAATTGTATATGCATGATTCAACTACCATTTACAACTGTCAACTGTCAAACAAATTTACGAGTAAGTGAATAGCCTAACAAAAATTCTTTTGTTTGGCAGCAACACTTAGGTTACTCGAATGGGAACTCACTAATTCTTCGCCACTAAGTCATTTATACTGAAGTGTAGCCAAGTTTAATAATGGTAAACTAGTTGCTAATTTCTTAAAGAACCAGCTGTGTAGTCATTTATACTGGTTGTTTGGCCGTGAAGCTTTTAAAAAGAATCTTAAGACGACAAGAAGGTTGGAAGAACACAGAAGGAGACAACAACTAGTGCATTAAAGGATGGTCATTTGGAGAAGGATTTTGTAAATTTAGTTCTTCGGTTTCAAGGGAGTGGTGGCGCTAGCCTCAATTTCTATTTCTGTTAATAACTGAGTTCATAGATTCAAAATAGGCTCATTTCAAGGTATCTAGTTATATGTATATTGCCGAAAACCTTAACCAAGAAAAGATCAAGGCCTTGATATTGAAAGAAGTATTCGAAGGTCCTCCTTAGACAAGATTGGGCAAGTGGTTTACTATAACGGTGCTGCAAGTGACGCATAATGATTACGCGTTACAGAGTTGCAGGCCAAGTCAGAGTTCCGCCGTGATGGTGCAATGCGAAGCCATAATAGTGCAACATAAGCTATAATAGCGCCAACGCAAGCCATAATAAGCGGTATTACGGTATAGATTGGCAAGTGTCAAGAATGGCATAAACCCACGGGGCCAATGTAGTGCAAGATGCGGCATTACATTGTAAACACATTTGGCTAAGTGATGAAGCTTATTGGCCAGGCACAATGAAGCTTCGTTGAGGAAAGGCAGAGATGTGCCGATAGTGAGATGCAACATGCGATGTTGGCATCGATGCATATCCATGGAATTGAGGCTAGCCCAAGCTCAAGGAGGATGCAAGAATGAAGAATAGACTAAAGGGATGGTCTATGGCATATATTCAAAGGTTGGCCAAAGCTTGAATAATGCAAACCGACTAGCAATACAAGAGTTGCATTGCTTTGTTGTCAAACTAATTGGCAAAGTGAAGCACATATGGCGCATGAGCAACTAGAGTGAGCATAGGAGGTGCATCGTTGTTTGAAGCACGAGGAGTGTTCGTGCATGAGTTTAGAATGATAAGCATGCGAGGGCCAGAGAGGTGATTTGTTAGGCGCAAGGCAAATCCGGTATCACGAAACAAATTGTACAAATATGGCTCAAGTGGCGGTTGCAAGTCGATTACGTTACAGCATCTTGTAATGTCGTCTCAGTACATTGTACAATTAAAAAAAAAGCTTTCTAGTTCCCGACACACAGTTAATACAAGCCATGTTCGTCAGATTCTAGTTCAGGCATACGTGTTAGAGTCTACCAAACAAGTGTAGCTCCTGTTAGAGCGGCACGATTCCATGGGAGATTTACAAGAAGGATCCATCTCCAATAATAAGGTGGTCTAGGGACTCTAATTTAACAAAATTTTTATAGTACCAACTATTTTACCAATTCTTTTTGGTAGGCTTTAATAGTCAAGCAAGCATACTCATGGATTTTGTCTTTTTGCGATTCAGGGTACGATTTTGGTATTGTTTAAATGCAAAGTATAGCTTTATTAGTCGGTTTTTGGATCATGCCAAAAAAATGATCTACAAGGAAAATAAAGAAAATACTGGTTAGGGCAAGTCCAATGGAAATTAAAAGTATGCACTTTGGATGGCATCCTCGGCTCACTTTGACTTTAAGCATCCTTAACTTTGGCTTTACTACCCGAAAAAAAAAAAAAAAAGTGTGAAGTTATTCTACCCGCACTGAACATTAATCAAGAATTTCGCACATTAAACCAACCAAAAAAAACTCTCCCGAACATTTTAATTTTCAGGGAATAAAAAAACATTTCGGGAAACCAAAACTAAAGAACAAGTAATATAGTTTGGTCGGCTTGTGCGCATGTTTTCTAACACGTGTTTGTACAACCTCAGACAATCCACATTCACTTTGTTACCACGTGTGTTTGTTCCTGCCGCCCAAAATACAAACCTAGCAGCTGAGTCTTTCCTGTTAATAACACCAGACGAACTCTCATTCAATTTCAGCTCATACCACGTGGGATCATTTTCTCTTGTGCGAAACCCTGAACATAAATATTCTCAATATCAAATCGAACAAGCAACAATCAGAATAAGAACAAATTTCAAGCATTCCTGTTCGGAGGATTATTCTCATGAACATCCTTTTAAAGGTTACCATTTTAAGTCTATCTCACTATGTAGGTGTGTATGCAAACTCTGGTACACTCTGCTCTAAATCCTAGTTTTGTCAAAACTCATTATGATCTTTCTGTTGAGAAGAATCATCCTAATACCATTTTTAAATGTTTTCTCGATGGTAAACACAATCTCTAAGATTTATCAGCATCTGAAGAATGTGAAAAGGGTACGAAATACTATCCTACGAATATTGCATGTCATGTTATTTTGGGTTCTTCTAATGGTTTTTGTGCATTCTTGTTGGTGATCAGTATTTTGATGAGAATATCATTGTATTTGGAATCAACAACTAAAGAATATAAGAAGTACCCAAATCGCCAAATAATCAGTTTCCATGTGATTTAGTAATCGACAAACATAGAGTTACATATGGGTTTTTGTTATATTGTAAGATTGATGATTTTAAGTTGATTAAAGCCGTGGGTTTTGTTGGAGTCACTAGTAGGTGTGGGTTCAGCTTTATAATCTTGGATCAAACTCATGGAATAACACTTATCGGTGCATACCTTACTGTTTTCAGTGGTCATATTAACGTTCGAGCATTACCGTTCATGGATCTCTTCACTGGATAGGCGGGCCAGAGTTGAAAGTATGCAAATGCAAAGAATCCCTGATGTTATTGTTTCTTTTGGTATTTGTGAAGACAGATTTCGCGATTTGGCATTGCCAGCAGCCGTGGAAAATGAGGGTGTAGTAAAAAAACAGCTACTTGGAGCATTAGATGGGTATCTTTGTTTATTTCTCCAACAACCTGCTCGTCGTGTTGATATGTGGGTAATGCGGGAGTATGGTGTAAAAGAATCTTGGTCTATACTTTACACTACTAATAATCAGTTGCTTGTACACTATCCTTTTCGCATCAATTCTCTGGTACACTCATTTGAGAATGGTGAAATTCTGTTGGCAAATTATGATCATAGTTTCATCTTATATAATCGGAGAAGTGATAGAGCTAAAAAAGTGACGATTCCTGGTATTTATGGATCGTGCGTGGCAGAGAGTTATGTAACGAGCTTATTTTCACTCAACTCACGTACTTATGTTGGACAAGATGACAGAATTGAGGACTTAGCATAATGTTGGGAGATAGTTCGCCAAAAGTCTAGTATTCCTTGCTCGGGTTTTTGCGCTAGGCCATGACATGGTTTATTACCTGTTTAGATTTTGTGAATGTTGGCTAGAAACTTTTTTTGTTCTTTTGAATGGCTATGAAACTTTTTTTTTTTGTTCTTTTTGAAAGTGGGAATTCATACTTCCCTGTATCCATCCCATATGTGTATCTCTTTTGTGTTTTAAAATAAAACTTGTATCCATCCCAATTCCCATATGTGTATCTCTTTTGTGTTTAAAAATAAAAACTGTAGCATTTTTGTTATATATGCATATATGGTTGCCTTTTATTGTCCAGGTGAAACATTCTTTGTTTGGCTGCAAATCTGAGTTTGTTGTTATGTATATATAGTTTGCCTTTTTTTTCTTTTCCTGGTGATTCTTTTTGTTTTGGCTGCGATCTGGTTGCTTGAATGGCCTTTTTTGTGCCTTTTGTGCATTCATTAGGTTGCGAAAACAAAAACCAAAATGCATAAGATTGATTAGTTTGCTTTGCAAAAAAATGTCACAATGGATGGGAGGGATGGAGGCCAGGTTTCAATTTGCTCACGAAATATTTTTGTTGGTGTTTGATAGCCCATGTGAGACTATTGTTGGGCATCCAAGCCATCAACGATTGGCGATTAATAAGTCAATCTAATCTAATATATGGAAAGATCCTTACCTTTGTCTGATATGGGACTATTACTAATCTTAAGATTGCTTAATCTTGTGGCCAACTCTTGCCTTCTCTGCCGTTGCACTACCCAGACTAACAGCGTGTTTGTTTTTTTTCCTTGAGGTAAAAGCTAACCTCTATTAGTCTCAATGTAGTGGTGGGTCCTATTTATATTGGTGTTTGTTTTCCCTACCTTCTACATAGATAGAGAGGCATATAGAGAAATCAAATAGCACCAGTGGAGTGCTATCTTTGACTCTACCTCTATTAAACCTTCAAATGACCAATATACCCCTGGATTCAAAACTTATAATATCCAAAAATAATTCCTTAATTCAAAATATAAATTTTCCACATTTGAAAAGAAGTGATACTTTATATTTTGAGAAAAAAGTGATACTTTTAAATCCCATTTGAAAAAAGTGATATTTATTTTGTTCCGTTTGAAAAAAAAAGATTTTTCCGCCCGTTCAGAAAAAAGTGCTTTTTCACCAGTTTGAAAAAGTGATACTTTTGCCCTTTTGAGAAAAGGTGATATTTTATGGATTTACGAAAAGTGATGTTTTTGCTTGGTTTGAAAAAATGATTTTTTTCTCAGTTTAGAAAAAGTGATACTTATAGTTTGGAAAAAGTGATATTTTCTTGCGTTTAGAAAAAGTGATATTTTTGCCCATTTGAAAAAATTGATTTTTTTTCTAGTTTCGAGAAAAAGTGATTTTTGCCGTTTTAGAAAAAAGTGATACTTTCTCAGTTTTTGAAAAGTGATATTTGCTCTAGTTTCTAAAAAAAAAGTGATATTGTGCCACAGTTTGAAAAAATGATACTTTGCCTTTTTGAAAAAAAGTGATATTTTCATCCGTTTGAAAAAAGTGAACATCTTTGGTTGTATTTTTTCTAATACATTTTTGAATTTTGAACATCTTTGGTTGTAATGAATCTTCACGGATTTTTTGAATTATATAAAGGGTAAAATGAGAAACATATAAAATTGGCTACACAATATAGAGTTATTAGATAGTGGTCAAACAAACATGATTTTTAGAGGGCATTTATATGGTGATATTTATATAGATGTAGAGGTAAGCCTCTATGTAGAACCCTCTATTTATATAGAGGAAAAAACAAACATGCTATAAGATTAGTACTACTCCGTAAAATTTGAGCTTTTTGTTTAGATTCAAAGAAGAATTTAACTGAGCCCAATAACAACTTCAGCCATCCGGAATTCATTTTCTATCACTAATTTCTAGTGATACCATCACAGTTCCGTCCACCGTTGTTGTTATGCGCGATTTTCATCTACCGACCACGATTTCCTAGTGTCCCTAAGCGAAAATAGCGTTCATTTACAAGTTTGTAAAAAAAAACAAGTACGTATCAAGTACATAACGCCTCTACAGTCTACTCCTTCAAATTGTGTTCTGCAAAACTACAAATGCACTAAAGTGAAACTGTGAAAAATCATTCGATGAACCTAGTTGTGAACTGACTTGTGAGGGGCTCCGGAAAGCCCATTAATCTCACAAAAGTTTCAACTAGTGAGCCTGGTGAATCATTTTGATCTCTAAATGAAGATGATGGTTTTGCAATTTGGCTCTTGGTTTCAAATATTTTTGCTCAGGCGTTGCTCAATTTTAGGGGTGACATTTTATTCGTAATCCGCCCGGATTTAACCCCGGGACCAGCCGTATTTTGGGATGGATGCACAGGACCATTAATGGATTGGGCGGAGGATGGGGATTTTGAAATCAGCGGATTACGGATTTCAGGATGTAACCTTGAAAATCTGTAGGACATCCATATCCGTTAGATTAAGGGCATTTATATGGTTTAGGAATATATAGATAGTTTTGGAATTTTTAAGATGTTGGCTTGGAGTGTTGTCCATGGCACTTCTATGTTTTCTAGCGCCGGAGTGTGAACACGGGAATCTGATGGCATCCCGTGGTCACAAACAATATTCGCATTGTAAATGCCCCGTGTTGTTGCAAGACTAGAACAAGTGGAATAGTGCTAAATACGATGACTTATTATTATTTCCGAGTCTTCGGACTCGTCATTGTCCTGAATTAAATTAGGGAAGATTCTCTAGGTGGTTCGGTGCACATATCATAAAGTATAATACTAATAGCAAGAAATAGGTCTTGAAATGTAATAAGGCAGTGATTTGCGTGGTTCAGCACTAAAACACATCCACGGGATTGGTGTTTCACTATGTATTGAGGTGAGGGTAGTCGAATGACTTTTAGTGAATAATGATGCTTTCAAAAAGGGAAATATCCAGCCATTACTACTCTTCTATCTCTCTTTCTATAATCTTCTCTAGTTAATCGAAACTGGTCCTCCTTTTCTCTTGGTGAAGAGGAGTATTTATAGGAAAATAAGTGGGGTCCATCGTCGAGAGACAGTTTGAATCTTATTTTCTTGTTCGAATTAGATCAGCTAATTTCTTCGCTCTGTAATAGATGTTCCGGCGGTTACTTTCTTGATCTTATTGGAGTCGATGTTATCTTCCACGAGGTTACTAAAACGACCGTACCCTATGGCTAGGGTATATCTCTGGGTGGTTGGGCTACCTGTTCGTGTCGAAAACTGACTGTCTGCGGCTCCCATCACATTAAGTCATCTGACTATGCTAATCTAACCGTTGAACTTAGATCCTTTTCGAGATGGGTAAAGTTAAACCTTTGGTATTCCTCGAGTGCTAGCGATAGTTCATTCCTTTTGGTGCTCAACGGAGTCTCTGACCGTCGGATTAACTCGATGATGATCATATGCCATCGTTGGATGTTTCCCCGTGTGTTGGCACGTGGCATCGTGTTTGAAGTACCAGTTTGTGCCTCCTCCACGGGTGTTTTTATTGGGCACGTGTCAGTGGGGGAATTATGTGTATATAATTTCCCCATTTCTCAAAAGATTTGAATTAAGGGTCAAGCCTTGGCTGCTTATTATTACGACTCCTTCGAGATGTCGTTGTTCATCTTGTTGATTATTGGCTGATTTGTAGAGCATGGCATTCTCGGTACCGTAACCTGATCTCCCTTTATCTCCACTTGGTGTTGATTTGGAAATATAAGGTGATGGTAAAGTTAAGTTGCTGCCTCTTTAGGTTGTGTACCCACTTCCTACAGATGATAAACGTTGTAGGAGAGGGTGCGTCTAGACAGCTGAATAAATATCTACCTTGTTGGTCGTCCCGGCAGGAAAATATCTCTGACGGTTTGGTGTGAATCATGATGGTGTAATGCGAGGACATCGGCTGCCTCATCGTCGAGCTCCATTCGACTTGAATGTGTCATAGAACGAGACATTAACAGAGCTCCTCCGTCGATAGAGGACTTTCTTGATATTACACCCATCCACCTGGAAGTGTGAGGACCAAAGGATCATTGTGATCTTCCATGTCTTCCTCGACATCATCGGCTTTAAAGGTCAGCGGCGCGTTCATTCATTTTATCGTGTTCAGTCAACTTCTACACCGTCAACTTTGTATAGTTCAAAATAGTCCTCGAATTGCTTCCTTAGTCTTTTCCTATTTGTGTCGTTAGCAGAGGTCCGGTAATTTCGGAACAAGAGATGGTATTCAGCGTTCAGGTTTCCTTCGGTAGTATGGACTTGTTTACTTCGTTTAGTCCTATCTTCGGTGTTTGCCTTCCGTATATACTCGCTGTGAGGTCACCTGCGTCAATCAGCTTTTGGATCATGATCTTAAGATTCTTGCATTTCTCGGTTTGGTGGTCATTGAGGCAGTGGTATTCGCGGTAATCCCTTGACTTTTCGGACCTTGGGGGCTTCTTTCCACTTAGACCAAGGCCACTCTGCATTTTCTCTATCCTTGATTTCTCTTAGGATGCGGGTGTAACTTGTGTTCAGTCGTGTGTGAGCTTGTTCTTCGAATTTCGATCGTCACGTCGATGAGCATCCCTTCGTCCTCTTGTATCTTCGCAGGTCGATTCGGTTGAACCGCCCCTCTTTGATCCGCCGGCTTGTTCCACTGGAACGAGTTCGTTGAGATCTTTGATCGCGGCTCTGGGATTTTCTCGCTGGATTTCTTCTAGCCTGCGTGCTTTTCAATGATTACTCCGGAGATCTCCCTCAGTCGTTGGGACACTTCCATGAATTTATACAAATAGCGGGCTCATCATGTCTAATCCCCATTTGTAGCAGTTGATGCTAACTCCAGGATCTACTTTCCTATTACACCGTCAAATCTTATGCCACCTGTCCAGTGTATTCCCTGGTTGTCTCTTTGTAATTGATCGCTAATGAGAATAATTTATCCATTCCTGCATTGACAGCCTTGTTGTACATATAAGTTCCTAAGAACTTCTCGGTAAGCTATTTATATCAGTCGATGGAGTTTGGGGGAGGTTATCGCTGATGACTTCCATAGAAGATGACATAATGACAAGAGCGAACAAAGACGAAGACTTCAAAAACGAAGAAGACTGGAGAACTGAAGTCCATCTCTTTCTCAAAGAGGGAACGTTTCCTACGGATTTGAAACAGGCTAGAAAGGTGCAGTCAAAGGCAGGGAGATACGACCTTAGGGACGGGGTCTTATACAAGAAGTCTTTCCTCGGACCGACGCTTGCTGCCTATCAGAGAAAGTACATCGGGTTTTGAAAGACATACACTATGGAGATGCAGAGCAACCACAGCGGAATGAGATCACTATCGAGATAAAGCAAAGATGCAGGGTTATTATTGGCCACGGATGATTCGGGATCTTTGCGAGGATGTCTGGAGGTGTGAGGAATGTCGGTGTTTTTCTAAAGAATCCATGCTCTGCAACAAAGCTGAATTCAGTGGATAGTCCCTTGGCCTTTCTCGAAATGGGGCATAGATATCGTCGGACCCCTGATTGAAGGATCGGAAAATCGATTCTTGATTGTAGCTGATTACTTGACAAATGGGTGAGCCAGAATTTTTGGCTAAGGATCAGTGTGACAGATGTATTCACATTCATCTTTCAAACATCATTTGAGGTTTGGTTTCCCATAAGAGATTGTTTCGACAATGGCAAAAACTACAAGGAAAGAACATAGACATGCTCTTCGATACCTTGAATCGGAAAAATAACATTATTTTTAATTTTCCAAACATCTATTATATACCAAGTGCTTTGGTGAATTCGCTAAAAATCGACGTGTTATCTTGCTAGGATGAAATAGAGTGGTTGGAGTTCTTGAAAAAAGAAAAAAAAAAAAAAAAAAAAAAATGAAAAATATATTGAAAAAGAAAAAAAAAAAGAGAGCGGCAGATCGTTTGGACCGAGCGGAATAAAAAGACACTTGGGAATACTTGAGTATGTGTGAAGAAACGTGGTCCCTTTGTCTCCGTCGCTTCTAAACAAGCGTGGAATCTGGCGGGATCCGAAGGCAGCTATCATGTGCTTTAGCGACAAGAAGCATGCGCTTGGATCGAAAAGATCTAATCATCCCAGTCTAAAAATTGGATCGGTTTGATCGATCTTATATAAAAATTTTTATTGTGTTGAATAAAGTCACTTTTGGTTCACACTTGTATATGCCAATTGATTTGATGTAGCATTCAGCACTAAGTAGCTCAATCCAATAGGATTAGGTTACATCTTATGATGACCTTGAGGCGGATATGGGAAGCATTGAACACTTGTGAATATCACGCCAACATCACATCTTTATCCATCTTCTTAATCTTTTCATTGTGATTGTGGTTGTTAGTTTAGAGTATTGTGGCTTGTTCGACTATCTAATTGATTTATTACTAATAATTGAATTGAATTTGCGAGGTATCTCCTCCCACAGTCAATTTGGATCCATTAGGTGATTTATCGCGAATAGACGGAGTTTGAAATATAGGTTTTTGTGGTATATCATTGTGGCTAGAACTAACAGTCACTAGGGACACCTAGGGGTTTAAAGGCTTGTTATTTATGCTAAAGTGGCCAGCCTCGGCGACCACGGAGTTGTTGTATTATTTTGTTTTGATTTGCTTTCGAGGACAAAAGCGAAAGTCTAAGTGTGGGGGAATACGACGGGCAGGCCACACCGTATTTCCTATAGGTTGTCTTTCTTTCTTTCGTGTGAATATGTATCTATGTTTGCTTTGAGTTATCGGAGTGTTGATGGAGTCGCAGGAGGGGAAAGAAGAAGAAATTGTCCAATTTGAGCAAAAGGGCGAAATTGTCATCTCGAGCTATATGTGGAGCAGGCTGAAACGCGGCGAGCGAGCGGAAATATGGAGCTAACGGCGAAAGCTTGAATCAATCAAATGGCGTCGAAAGTCTGGCCGAGAACTTATGGATGAGCTTGTCGGATACATGAAAACCGACAGGCCATTGTTGAGCTAGTTAGCCTTTAGCGGGAGATGGGTGCCTAGAGTCATGTCTGGGTAACCCACTTATCTATTTGTTTGAGGGGGATTAACCACTCTTGTTCCTACACCTTAGATCCCGGGGTTCGATTTCATTTCTCATTCAATGCTTTTCACCGAAGAATGAGAGAGAGGAAAATGGTCAGAAACTGAAATTGATGAAGCGAGGGAGAGTGAAATCGATAGAGAAAGAAGGTTAGATCGATGAGTCTCATTTGGTGGATTAAAGGAGCTGAGCTGCGTGGTTTAGCGAGAAATTGAGGCAGCTTGTGAAGTTGAGAGAGGAAGAGCAGATGGAGAGTAGGGAGGTTATTGTCGAGCTCAAGTGGCGATGAGAAGATCGAAGAAACTTCGGGAGATGAAGAACAAAGGTCTTAACAGAGCAAAGAAAAAAATGGGTCTCGTGGCTGGTCTCCGATCGGTTGGGGAAGAAGGTGATTAAGCTCAGATGTAGATCGAAGAGAATTTGAACCATACATGGGTTCTGATAGCATTGAGTGGGAATGGTAGAGATGAGATTAATTGGTGGTTTCTCAGAAGATTCAGAAGGGGTTCTGCAGGTTTTGTGTAGATGCTCTCGATTGAAGTCGATGTAAGATGTTGCTCAACTTCAGATCGAGATGGGTTTCTGGATTGGAGTAATGATTTGAATCTGGTGGTTTGGGTAGTTGGAGTTGGTGGTTGTTGCCTGGTGTTGCTGTGGAATGGCCTGAGCTCAGATGGCCTGAGCCTCTGGTGGACTGTGGCAGAGCAGGTTATGATGTGATGGCTGAATAATTTCAGGGTATCTGAGATTGAAGTGGAGATTAAGATGATGAAGCTACTGAATGAGAAAATGGGTTTCAAGTGTAGTGGAATTGGATCTGTGGAGAGGCTGCAACAGTTAGAGATACAGGGAATGGATGAACTGTGTTGCTTTGCCAAGAGATGGTGCTCTGAAGTGCAGCTCAAGTGATGGCAAGATGAAATGGGGCTGTGGCTGTGCTGGTTTTGAGCTTAATTGCAGAATATGGGATTTCTGGCAAAGTTGTTGCTTAGCTGAGCTAATGGGCTTGTGTGAGCTGTGACTTTGGGGTGGAATATGGTTGAGCATCTGAAGATGGTGGATGCAGTGAAGTTGTTGGTGTTAGTGCCAGGTTGCAACCTGGCCTGAGCTGGTGCAATGTTGCCAGTGTGAAGCTGGTGGAGATGTGGCTGGTGATGCATTGAGCCAAGAAGTGGAGATGGCAGGCACTAAACTGCAGTTTCAGGTGGAGCTACAATGTTGGATGTGTTGGCAGAGGTTGAGGCTGGCTAGTTTGTGTGAGTTGCAGACTGTGGATGAGGCTCAAGTGGTGATAGAAAAATGGGTCTATGGTAGTCTTGTTGTTGTTGCAGCCATGGTTCAGGGTTTGTGCTATTGGAGCCAAGAGATGTGAATAAATGGAGTAATGTGGAAGGCTGAGTTGGAATAATTGCAAGTCTTGAGCTGAGAGTTGATTGAACTGGGGGTCTGTGGAGTGTTGGATGTAGATAGAGCATACAGGGCAGGCTAGAAGTTCTGAGATATTGCAGGTTAGCTGGAGCTATGAGCTCAGGCAAGGGTTGTGCTGCTGGTTTACAAGAAAGCGAGTTATCGGCATGGGCAATGGGGTTGAGAGTTTAGTTACAGAGTGAGCTAAGGGATTGAATGGCAGAGGTGATGAGGCTTGTGGCTGTGGATTCTCTGTGCTGCAGTTCATATGATGGTGTCAACTGGTGTAGTTGACTTGAGTTGATGTTGCCAGGAGTGCGCAAGTGCAGTGTCTGATCTTGGTCAAGGTTGTGAAGACACTACGAGGCATGAGTAAGAGAATGAAAAATGGCAGAGAAGGAATGATGCATCATCCTTGTGCATCAACACAGTTCTGGCCTGTGCAATGGCCTAGGCTGGCCAAAGGCACTTCGTGACCACTCGGCCCAGCCAGGAAAGGCGACTTGGTTACCGACTCACCAACCCGACCTCGGTCCGACCAGCTGACCCGATCCAACCCTGGTTTGACCCGACTGCTTCGACCAGATTGGACCGGTGACCGGGCGGACTTTGTCGGTCACCGGAGCCGATTTCGCGACTTTCAGGCGATTTCCGCCACAATCCCGCACTTCAAGCGACCGATTTTGGCGTATTTTCTCACGGGTTTCTTTTTCTTGTGGGCTTGGTGGACTCTCGCCTAATGGACTTTGAAGACTAAACCTAATTTTGAAGGAGATAAAGGCTATAAAAGGGAGGTTTTCTACAACACATGATATATCTTTGCTTGGAATTCTTTTGGAGAGCCACTTTTGTTTACACTTTTAGGGTTTGGTTTTGTTCTTCTTCTTCTTTGTTTTATTATTGAATATTGATGATGATGAACTCCATAGCTATGAGTAGCTAAACTTATTATTGGTTATGGGATAAAAGTTGATTTTTCAACATGCTTTTGATTCAATGAATTAGTTTTGTCTCAGTAATTATTGTTTGTGATTCACAATTAATAGTGTTATAAGATTTGAAAACTTGTTAGGTTGAGTCCGGAATCAATCCGATTTGTGTTCATATCTAAGAGCTATATTAGGGTTTTCAATACGAAAAAGTTGTTTATCACGATTCTAAGTAGCATAATTGTGGTTAGTGCTTGTAGTGATACATCCTATTAGTCACAAGTGAATCATAACTTTTGTTAAAACGTCTAGTGCTTTACACATTCGTTTGCATTGATGAGTCTTATTCCATAAAACTTAATGCTCTTAGGGAGTTAAACTTAATTGTGCTTACACTTTAGGTTGCTTTGACGAAGAATTCACATATGCATCTTTTAATGTGGTTGTGATGAAAACAGGGAATTAACGGGTTATACTTCGATCAAGATATCCTAGGACTTTAATAAATACGAGATTAAAATACCAATTCTAATCATTGATGAAAATACATGTTTGTGAATGATACTATCCTTGACCAATATCTTCTCCTTATTGATTTCTCAAACTATTTACTTTGCTTTCAATTACTTTTTTATTTCTTTAACAACAAACATACATTGGGTTACTTTAGAAACTGAAATTTACATAACAACAATTGCCTCTCTGTGGATACGAACTCTTCCTTACCTTGTGCTTCATTTAAATTTAGTGCGTAAGAAAGTGAAATTATTTTTGACGGATTGACACACGATCACCACTTTTGGCCTGGCGTAGGTCGACGATGAAGACCTTGTCGGCCACTTTTGCCGGGCGAGGCTCGGCGATGAAGATCTTCTTGAGCTTTTCATACTTTCTTTAATCGAAAGTGTTGATTTATTCTTTGATTTTGAGTATGATTTCATATAACAGTTTTGCAATCCTTTTTAGAAGTATTTCGGTTGTGTGCTTCATTTTCGTTGCAAGAGATATTCTCAAAAAAAAAAACAAAAACATCATCAAAAATCATCCCACAAAAGTTCAATCAAAAACAAAATTTCACAACTTAAAATTCATAAGTTTTAATCTATTCAATCAATTTAAACTTAATTAATTAATCTAATCAAAATTTTAGAATTAATTAAACGAGGGTAATTTTGCCATTTTGAAAATATTAGGTTAAGGGGTGATCTCTTTTATTTCAAAATGACCCTATTTTGTCTTATTGGGTATACCCCAATCAAGCCAGGTTTTTAATGAAGGTCTAAAATCCTACGTGTCATTAAAAAATTAATCTTTCACCTTCTATTGGAGATGCTCTAAAAAAATTAGGTGATTACCATTCCGTTAAAAACAAAATACATGTAAATAATTAAAAAAAAAATGGAACTCTCACTTAAAACTAAATTTAGGACATAGATTGAATCATTGATTACAATGATATTTCTAAGAATAAACTATTTTACCTAAGTCATTATGATTACATTGGAGGTATACTTCCACGTTTGTTCCATTTTCTGAGTTATGTTGTACAGCATGAGGAAGTAAATATGTGGTACGTGGGAGAAAATTCCAAAACATGTTGCATCATAATGGATCTACCAGCCTGAGTAAGCTGTTTTTCTTTTCATTTTTACAACTTTTTTTTATCAAAATGCTCAAACAGACGACTAAAAGAGTCGGTATTTTTTTATCAATGAATATAAAAGTGAGAAAATGGGTCATTTGTCCAAATAAATTTAAAACACGGTTAAAATGGACAAGTAAAAAAGTATGGGTGAAATAGAATAAAAAAAAATAGCGAGGATGGCTGGATTCATCCGGCTTATACTAAAAAAATAGCAAGGATGAAACTAGATGCATCGTGTAAAAATAAAAATAAGAAAAAAATATTTGAAAATGGACAGGATGGAATCGTTTACATCATGCCTATTTTTAAATTTTTGTCCATTTAAACAATATCTTTTTAATTTATAATTTATTTAAACAGTATCAAAACCTAAGTGTCTTTTTCACCCAGGAATTGTTGATTTTGGTCTTTTTGACCAATTTTGTGTATAAAAGTATGCCTAGATATTTCTCTTACAAATCAATATTCTTGACTTTAATAAGCGAACAACGTGTTCTAGGTGAGCATTCTTGCTCAAAAACACAACCCAATTTGTCCAAAAACTTAGTGTATATTTACGTTGTTAAGAAAATAATCTAACCCTTTTTTTTATGTATAACCTTGCATATATAGGGGCATCATTTTGAAGATAAACTTCGGGGCATCGACATATCAAGGCCGTCCCTGAACAAATGAGTCTTTAGCCCTTAGTCTTTTATATATGAACGAAAAATGCGGACGTCCTAAATCACTTTTGTTGAAGATAAACTCAAAACGATGTTGTGTTGAATCGTCGATATTTTGAATCTAGAATGACAAGCCATGAAACAACCAACAGAGATTGAAAAAATCACCATCAAAGTGAAGAAATAATCGTTTTTCAAGCAACGAAAAAATCACCCAAAAAGCAAAGATAAAATCACCAAAATGGCGAAGAAATTTGTTAAATGATACCAAAAAGGGAAAAACTAGATATTATTCAATAAGAAAATCTACTAAGACTAAAAAAATAAAATAAGCCTTGCTCAGATCTGTTGACTGCTACTAGGGTTTCAAAGAAAGTTTTTTTCTTTTGAAGACAGAATAGATAGAGAGTTTTTTTTTGGCCAAATATGAAACCAATATTTAGTAGTTTTTATATGCTCACTCCTGCAAAATGAAAAATCCATTTGTGAATCCGTTAATGTCGATTAATATCCAAATCAACCATTTTTTCTTTCTCCCTCCCGGATATGAAGCACAAAACCCACATTTCATTTATAACCCATTAATTAAGTGGTGATGATGATGGCGATGGTACTGAAAATAATAGTGGTAGTGTTGCTTGAACAGAAAATAAAGATGGCGGCTCTGTGTGTTGAAGGAGGATTGAAGAGTGAGTGACATAGAAAGAACAGAGACAATATGATAATGTGGACTTTATACCCAAGGTCATAAAAGAAGTCATTTACCCCACTTAGCCATCTAATCTTTCTTTATGAGATTAACACCAGTATTGGGATGAAAATTGTGGAAAAAGTCTTAAATCCTAGAAACTTAATACCTGCACCCCTTGAATGATGATGCTCATAGGGAAGAGGCAGCCGAATAGATTGAGGCCTAATTCTAGAACTTTAGTTTACACCATCAATGGTTGGCCCGATTCCCACCTTAATATTTCAAAAGAAAGTACTATACCCAATTTCAAGGGGACATGGTGTGTCATTATTAAAAAAGTGTGATTTTACTTTAATACCCTTGAACTAATTAAATTTTAAAAATAAACTTATTTCTTAATTTCATTAACCCTAAAATTAAAAAACTAACCAAGTCTTAATCTTCTCTTCTTCTTCATCTTCATCTTCCATCAACCAAAGCCATATAAAAATCTTCAACTTTGATTTTCCAAAAAAATTGTTGACTCTAACAAATAAAGAAGACTATAAATGATGTTTAAACTCAAACCCATCATTGTGTTGTGTGATTTGATTGTTATATTAGGTTAGAAATGAAAAATTATGATTTGTGTTTTGGCCTAAGGTCGTAACATGCATATCTTGCCGACTTTTCATAATGACCATGGCGTAATCGTAAATTTTTCAGCAAATAGGAAGGGTATTTTGAATACCTTCTTAGGCCAAATACAAAATAGGAAGGGTATTTTTGAATACCTTGCCAGGTCAAAACAAATCGGGAAGGGTATTTTTTGAATACCTTTAGGCCAATAAAATTTTTATGTCATCTCTGTATGTCAAAAAAAAAAAGTCGGCAAGGTCGGCGATGAAGCTCATGGAAGGCCACTTTTTTGGCTGAGGTCGAGCGATGAAGATCTTGTCGGCCACTTTTGGCCGGCATGATCTTCATTAGTCGACCTTGCCGACTTTTCATATTTTCAGAACTGAAAGTGTTGATTTATTCTTTGATTTTGAGTATGATTTCATATAACGAATTCACAATCCCTTTTTAGAAGTATTTTGGTTGTGTGCTTCATTTTCGTTGCAAAGAGATATTCTCAAAAAAAAAAAAAAAAAAATCATCAAAAATCATCCCACAAAAGTTCAATCAAAAACAAAATTTCATAACTTCAAATTCATAAGTTTTAATCTATTCAATTAATTTAAACTTAATTAATTAATCTAATCAAAATTTTAGGGTTAATTAAACGAGGGCAATTTTGCCATTTTGAAAATATTTGGTTAAGGGGTGACCTCTTTTACTTCAAAATGACCCTATTTTGTCTCATTGGGTATACCCCAATTAGTTTGGGTATACCCCAATCTCGCCAGATAAATAACGTAAACAATGAAAAACAATTGCCATGAAAAATCAAAAGGAAATCAAATTTTTGTTAGTAGTCCATTTGTTTGCTATAGATATATACCGTAGAAAATAAGTATTGTACGCCAATCACCAAGTGGTGGTGGTTGGGATGCTCCTCCTACTGTATAAATAGGAGTTTGAATCTCGTAATTGTTGAAATTTCCCAAAAAAAAAAATAAAAATAAAAAATAAAAAAATTGTACAGATGAAATACATATGTGAATCTCGTCGTTTCTCCATGGCATAGATCAGTAGCATAAAATCATAGCTTAAATTGCAGCCCCTTGCTTGTCCCAATCCGTCCCATCTACTCGGCCTAATACTAGAATTTGCTTTGTCCGAGCCGAAAATGGGCAAGAGAGAGGACAGGCATGGGCATGCGATCTAAGCTATGATTATATATTAAAATAAATGAAGGGTACATGATCGATTTCATATAATCTTAATTATGCAATGATCGATGATGATATTGCGCGTAGTGAGAAGCGGAGGAGGCAAACCAGAACCTTACATAGTATAGGAGCAATCTGGCTCGCCTATGAAGGATCTGGTTGGCCTACTCTGCTGCTCACTATTATCATCAAGCCGAGGTCAACTGAAACTCACATGTATCAACCAAAGCCAAACCACTCTCGTAAAGCCTTCCTAATTACTAGTTAAAACTTCACGAATGACCAAGGATTTTACACGATTTATAAAGGGGATACCAGTCTTACTAAGTGTTGATACCATTTCATCGATCCAACGGCCAGGATCGATGAAATTCTTTTGTCCTATATGAAACGGTATCAACACTTAGTAGGATTGGTATCCCCTTTATAAATCGTGGGATTTTAAGAAAGAGGAAGTAAAGATGGGAGAAAATTAAGGAACTCTCGTATAATCGTTTGTTGGTGTAAGATGATAGAGTTTTGCTCTTATTTATAGACCGGAGATTTGAATAAACAATTTCCCTAATCAAAATTGTATGCCTGTCAGCTTTTAAATCTTACGAAGAATTAATTCAATCCACCGAACAGGATAGTTGCTTCATAGAACAATGTATGTATTGCCTGGTCTTTGGGTGGGTTTGAACAAAATAAACAAAGTTTTTGTGGTGCATTTTGTTATATGAGAAAGCAGCACTATACCTATACAAAATTTTAATTTTCCCTCTAGTTCCATGGACAGTTCCATGGATCAAAACGGAAACAACGTCCACTAGCACAGGCAGCCATCACTATCATCATCTACTGTCCTACTTTCACTTTAATTGAGCTTGAATTCCTCGGCCTGGGAATCTGTGCTGTATAATTGAACGGCAACATATAGTACATGAATAAAATTTTGACGAGGAAATATTTTGATGTCCGCATGTACGATAAATAACCACAAAATTGGTTAAAAAGCCCAAAATCAATAATTCCTGGGTGAAAAAGACATTTAGATTTTGATACTCGTTTAAATGGACAAAAATATAAAAATAGCCAGGATGTAAGGATTTCATCCTACCCATTTTCAAATACTTTTTCTTATTTATAATTTACATCAGGATGCATCCAATTTCATCCTCGCAATTTTTTTAAGTTTAAGCCAGGATGAATCCAGTTTCATCTTTTTTTTTTGTCCATTTCACCCATAATAATTTTTACTCATCCATTTGAACCATGTTTTAAAATTTTTTGGACAAATGACCCATTTTCCGTAAAATAACAACATGCCAATTTCTCTCATCATTTTCATTCGAAATTTTTTTATCCGTCTTTTTAACCTTTTTTTTAAAATGAATTTACACCAACGCTTTGTTTGTTTTCTCTGAATCAACCGACTCGCTTTACATCTCGATTGGCTCAGTATCCGGCTTAAATCATCCGACTCATCTAGATTTATCCGATATGTCAGATCTGACTCAAAAACATAAGTCAGCGGCTTATTTTCATAAGTCAATGGCATTTTATTACCCGACTCAAACGAATTCAAGTCATGGATCAAGCCTAACTCAGATCGCTAATTGGATCTGACTCAAAAAAAGATAAAGAAAACTGTCTGACAATCTGACTCGGGCCGAGTCAAATCCAGACACCGAGTCAACAATTATTATAATAGTTACCAAACGCATATAGAATCCATTATACAGGAGAACCTCCATATATTTATACTTCATATATTAATATCTACATATTAATAAAAATTTATGGTCCCAACTTGGGGCAGTGAGAAATAGTAATAACCTCTCCAGTTTAATATTAATGATTTTTTTTAGGTTCCTCCTTAAAGAATTTACCTTCAAAAATAATAATAATCAATATTATATTAAGAAAAAATACATATATAGTTACATTAAATTTATGATTAAACAAAATACTTATCTATAATTGTTTGAGAAAAATAAAGTAATTTTTTGGATTAATACAACATCTTTTAACTTGCGGATGCGTAATATTGCATCAACAGAGACACCTTCTTGTTGAAGCCAAAAATTTCCAACTTTTTGGAATATGTTTAAAGCTTCTTGGAACTACAAATTCCACGATACATATATATATGCAGTTGTATATCGGAATTATAAAAATGTATATGCATCATCTAAATACAAATACATTGCCCATAGATTGAACTTAAACTGTTACATTTTCAAGGAGTGCCTCTCTATATTAATAACTCCTTATATATTCTTATCAAAAAAAAAAAAAAAACTCCTTATATTGATAATTTTGTGGATGCCCAAAAATATTAATATAGAGAGGTTCTACTGTAATTTGCATAATAGATTATGGGCTGATAATCCATTAAAATAATGGTTACCAAACAACCCCTTAGTTATTGTGGATTGAATTTGTTTTCTAACCTGGATTTTTGAACCATGATATTAGGCATACATAAAACTTTCCGGGCATACAAAATGATAGTCCCATCTTGGGTGACCTTATAAGGGGTAACCTATGGGTAGCTCAATTACCTATATACCCTTAATACAAAATCTAAAATCAGTTTTCTAAAAAATCAAAATCAGCTTTCTAAAAAATCAAAATCATCTTCCCTTAACATCTCTTCTTCTCCTCCTCTAGCCGAACTCTTCCCCTCCCGCGAAAAAAAAAATTCATCACCATGATTAATTGTCGATTCGTGAAAATTTGATTGTCGATTATATCAACTACATAATGACTCGTACAAAGAAAAGCAGGGGACTAGGCAAACCAAATTGTTCTAATCCATCAATTGAAGAAGAAGAACTAATTGAAGATGAAGGTGTAGAAACCGAAAATCAACCACCAATTGAACCAATCCGCATCTCCAACTCAGGAAA
The DNA here is from genome assembly GCA_023531295.1 of Papaver armeniacum. Classification (NCBI taxonomy): domain Eukaryota; kingdom Viridiplantae; phylum Streptophyta; class Magnoliopsida; order Ranunculales; family Papaveraceae; genus Papaver; species Papaver armeniacum. The sequence goes on from JAJJWW010012669.1 coordinate 26,556, forward strand.
TGAGGATAATAAAGTAAGTTTTACAAACCCAATCTCCTATTTGTTGTTTTTCATCGATTAAATAATGGTTACAAGTGTTGGGTTTACCTAAAATTAAGTTGCATTTTTAGCCGAATCTGTTCTTCACAAAAGCTTCCGTAAGTGTATATGAGCAGATTGAAGCTTGAAATTTCATGAAATTTCGCTTCAACCTAGTCCACGAAAGAGATGCACATGCGTTGGCGTATTCGATAATCATAATATGTAGAACCTAGCACATTTACGAGGTTCGCTATTACGATATTCACAATATGTGCTTAAACCAATACAAAATAATTAACCCGAGAAATGTACATGATGATTAAACTTATACTCTATTTTATACAAATAGCTTCAGCAATGTGTTTCCAACAGTTCGGCGCTACAATTTCTAAATATAAGCAGAACCCTAAACATTTTTTTCTTCCCGTATAATTCGGTGTAGGGTTCGGCTTGTTAGGACAATTCGAACCAAGCCGAACTCCGGTCTAGTGTAGGTTCGGCTCTTAATCAACACTTTATTCAGCCGAACTGATTTCATCCAGACTCGAACCTTAGTGAAAAAACACAAGACTTTTGATGATTTTAACCTACAATTCACAGGTCGAACCTCCTAATGTACCTAAATGACTACAATTCAAGGGTAATTAAATAATCTACACAATTTTTTCTCACTTTCCTTCTCCTCTAAAAAAACCTAACTTTTTTTTTTCTTACTCAAAATTTTTATCTACACAAATTAATAACTAAATAATCCTAAAACTAATCACTAATAGGAATTATTTTAACTAATCATTAGTATTAACACTAATCCTAAAAGGGCAGATTTGCCATTACCAAAAATATTTCATTAAGGGGCTTCTGATTTTGCTATTTACACTCCTTTTTTGTCTTTACTTAGTATGCCCTAAAAGATTTTTGTATGCCTAAAATCATAGTTCGGATTTTTTTCCTAAATATTCGCGGAAGATATCCTGCTGACAACTATGGGTCGGTTTTGTGGTTCACAGTATGTGGCACCGGGCCACACTTTCGCGTTCACTTGGATTTGAACACGAAGAATCACAAGTGCTTAAAAAACCAACTTGAAATGTCGCCAGCATACTTAATGTAAGCAATTTCTATTTTTTCAATTGTAATGCTTCACATTTTAGCTGCTGCTTCCAAAAGTAGGTTTACGTTTCATGCTATGAACCAATTTACAAATTATTTTTCTTCTGCTGCTGATTTTAAATGGTCAGCTTGGGATTCGATAGAGTGACTTCAATGAGAGACTGCATGGCCGATGCTGGGCAGGCCATGCCTCAGGATAATTCTATGACGAAAGAAGGTAGCTATTGGTGATGCAGATTCACAGAACAATGGTCACTTTCCGCATTTTCAAAACAAGGTTCTAGCTGAAGTATGCAATGAACCATTAGTTCAGCCACATAAACATTCCCATCAAATACACTCCTTCACTGGAGTATTTCAGTTTCAGATTCAAATATCCAGAATAACATTGTAGATTGTACACATAATATTACTACATAGAACTATAGCCGTTAGTACTATATTTAACTGACCAAAAGGATTGTGTTGCAACATTTTTTTGTCAAAATTTCCCTTCTACGGTCCAGTTTAGCTTTTGTTAGTCCGAGTTCTTCCCCAAAAAATTAATCTCCGGATTAAGCAACGATCTAGTGTTAATTGATTTCTGCATCACAGTGTTCAGCTTTCTTTGAGTTACAACTTTGGCAGATTTGTTCAGCATCCACTGTCTTGGAAGATTTACTTTCTCTAGCTTTCTTTGGCTCATCAACCTTCACTTCACTAACGTCGTTGGAAACTTTAAATATATATACCTGTACAACTTTGATTGTCATTAAAATCCAACACAAATATTGTCACTCAACAAAATTTCTAGGCTTATACCAACCCAAATCTCTAGGCAGAAACATGGTTTTTGAGGAAATAATTCAGAATATTCAAAAACTAAGAATTCGGACATATGTGCTAAATTTTTTACATTCTACGTAATACAATGCTTTTCATACTATGTCAACATTCGCTTCAATTTACTTTACAAGTAGCCGGCAGCAATGACTTTGACAAAGAACTAATGAATCATACATCATGTGACTACAACCTAGTGAAGCAAAAACTTGCATTAACTTGGAACCACATCCATCTTTTCATTTTAAAAAAGATGTACAAATCATATAAAGATTAAACAATGCATTTACAGTAAAGCATATAACTTACAGGTGAAAAATAACGTGCTTAGTAATGGTGATCTTACCTTAAATCTTGTTGGCTCAATAAGCTCAATTACCAGGGCATCACCATCATCCAATTTATGATCTCAGAAAATGCTCTCCATCCATCACTAAGTTTACTTCTCCCATTGTAGTGCACAATATACAGTGAACCTTCCTCATCTTCTAACACAATTCTTAGTTTTGATTTCTCGGGAAGGTGAGGTTGGAAATTTCCAGTGGTAAATCCTTACAAAAAAAAAAAACGGTAAAATTAAAAATACCAAACAAATTGCACTATCATTGAATGAATGGAACAAAAATAAAAATTTAGGAAACTCCGCATGAACATTATCTTTCTAGATTACCAGTGTAAAGCACCCAGCCACTTGTGAGCGAGACATCGATTTAACAAAAGATGGATTTCTAGACAGCAAACCGCTTTGAAAGCTCATGGCACGCTTCAGTGCATCGTTTCGATTCTTCTTTAGTAGCAACTCTTGTTGATACGTATCTACAATGTACAGCATCCACTGTCTTGACAGAGTTACTTTCTAGCTTGCTCCAGTTCATCGACTTGCACTTCACTAATGTCATTGGACACTCTAAATATATGTACTGTACAAGTACAATTATTATTAGATTTGTCCCCATAGACCGGAAAGTAAGTTAGACATGCTCAAAAGAACATCTTACAAAATCTAACACAAAGATGGTCATTAAACACGGTTCTAGGCTTTAGCCATCCATGTGTCTACTTAATTATGAATCAAAGCTTGTTTTTGAGGGGATAATTCAGAATATCCGAAACTAATACAAGGTTGTCATGTTGATGCAGGGGTGCAGCATCACATCCTACTCTTAACTAAAGACTAACACTATATTCTCCCTTTCAATGCAATCTAATGCCTTTTGTTTTACATTCAACCTTCATTTCATCTTACTTTAGAACTGTCTTCAAGTGGCAGGCAGTAGTGCCTATGGCGAAAAATGAAAGATTTAATAAACCATATATCATGTGACTCTATTCTAGTGAAGCAAAGATCTGTCATTAACTTATCATTTCCCGAAAAGATGCATAGGATGTATGAAGACTTAAACAACCATTTACAAAAAAGCATAAAAAATAGTGTGGTTGGCAATGGTGATCTTACCTTAAATCTCGTTGGCTCAATAAGCTCCATTACCAGGGCATCACCATCATCCAACTTATGGTTCATAGTAAATGTTTTCCATTGATTAAGACGTGTACCGTAGTGTGTGTTTGTCTCATACACTGAACCTTCTTCATCTTCTAACAAAATTCTAACTTTCTTTTCTTGGGAAGGTGATTGTTGCAGATTTCGATGGTATGTACTATCAGAAAACATGAATAAATATTAAATACATAACAGTTTGCATATCATTGAATGTGAGTGAATCAAAATGAAAATTTTTTCTTTCAAGCTTACCAGATCAAATTTCCTGACACATGTGCAAAAGACATTGATTTAACAAAAGATGGGGTTTCTAGACAGCAAATGAAATCTCATGGCACGCTTCAGGGCATCGGATCGTTCTGCTTCAGTAGCAACTCTTGTTGATATGTAGCTGCAAATTCATCACCATTTAAACGAATCTAGGAGTTACTACACCTAAAAAAAATCAAATAGATTCTAGAAATTATACCTTGTTTCGCATTTTTCCTTCCTGTCCCTTCGGGAGTAAGCAACTTGATTCGAGGACGTGAAGATCGTCTCATTAAATCAGGTTCAGTGGAGCTGTCTTTGATCTCAATGTATATTTCTACATCATTTGAGTGGAATATAGATACATATCAAACAAAGTAAAAGAATCAAACAAACTGATCAGATTAAGTAGTCTAAAACCTTACCCTTGGAGTCTTCTTTTTGTCTTTGGTAACATCTGAAAGACTGTTTGCTATCTTTAAAACACCCAATTCCTTCAGTTGAACACATAAACAAGAAATCAATTTAATCTAACAAAATGCAATAATTTAAAACAAAAATGGATAAAAGAGGAATTAGGGCAACTGAAAACTGAAAACTGACCTGAAATCGTCTCTTATTTTCTTCTAATCGTTGTTTCCGTGCTTCTTCATAGGAGTTACCTTGTGCCATGAGAATTGAATTTCTTGTTTTCTGATTTGGGGTTCAATTTCTTCTTATTTCTAGGGTTTGAAAAAAATAAATTGAACCTGGGTAAATGAAATAACGATTGGTATTGTCGGTGTAACAATCTAAATCTAGGTAATGTGATTCTGATTTTGTGAAATTTTTTTTTGGCGCATTTCGATTTCTGTTAAAGATTTTGAATCGATTGGAGTTGCTTTTCTTTTTTCTTTTTGTTTTTGGAGCTAACTTCGACGAACTCACTGAAGAGTAGAAGTACACTACAGATTTGAATTCATTTGAATTCGCACGCCTATTAAAAGAAGAACCCTAATTTGGGGCATACAAAAAAATTTGGGGGCATACGAGATATTATGGCACCCAATGCAAAATTATAGGGCTGCCATAATGATGCTTAAGTTACTATAATACCCCTGCATAGTTTAAATTACATTACTACCCTTCCACTTAATTAAATTCTAATCCTAAAACTCTCCCACTAATTAACCCATCCCCTAATTAACTAACCACCCACTAAATAACTGATTAACCCTTCTCTCACACTCTTCTTCTCATCTTCTTCTCCAAAACACAAACAAAATTCTGAAAATTTCTTTGTTCGATTAAGTTCTCGATTAAACAAATTAATGACACCTCGTGTTAAGCGATGCCCCGTAAATATGGTGCTTAATCCCGGTGTTGCTTCCGAAGCATCTCAATCTAGGGGATTTTAGAAAAGATGGTGATGAAGAGGATACGGATTGATTGGTATTGGAGAGCGAGAAATAGAGCCCGATTCTTTAAAATTGCACATAGAAAGGTATTTCCCACAAACCCATTGCTTGGTTTTTCAGTATTTCGTTGATTTCGACATGTAATCGATGATTCCTCCTGCGGGTTTTGGAAGTTCCGAGTAGTGTTGGCTTAAATTTAGCATTAGAACTTCTTTTTTTTTACGTATTTACCAACAGCTTCTACTGATGTTTTGAAAATCGATTGCGCTCGAACCTTTGTGTTCGGCTTATAATATTTTTGTATGATAATGCGCCGAATGTTGGGCACATTGTTCGGCTCATTTTGATAAGTATCGAATGTAGAACTTTACTCGTGTATGGCCAATAGTTTCCTATAAACTTGTCCATTTATAGGTGACTTATCACATTGTTTTAGTAGAGTCATATTTATTTAGTTTGGAAAATTAATTAAGTTGTATCATTTGTTTTAGCACCCATCCGGAAAAATTCAAAGAGAAGCTTAAAAGGAGAACAATGGAAGTGACTCCTTCTAATTCAAGAACTCCCAAACCTCGAGGTGGTGGCACCAAAACTTGCATGCAGAGGAAAAGGCGAAATGACACTTTGTGGATGTTTTCCTGTAGAACAAGAGGTAGATAATGACGAAAATAAGGGTGTAGTATGAGGTGATGATGAAGATGGTGGTGGAGGGGGAGGACGGATGATGAATATGGTGGTGATCGCGAACCTCTAACTTGATTTTTCTTCTCAAAATTGATGCATGTCCTTTAGATCTTTGGATGTATTTTTATGATGTGGAAGATAATATGATGATAAAATGTGGTGTAAAGAGATGATAAAATTGAAAGATCTCTTTTAAGGATTTTCTTATATAGAGCTCTCAAAGTTAGGCTTTAGAATCCTTCCAAACCGTTTCTCCTGAGATAAAAAGTCAATTTTGCGTCCAAACATGTCCCGAGCGATTAAGGTCGAAGCTAATACCTTGCCAACCTTTCCTACGAACTTTAACAAGTGAAATTTACCCTGTGTGGTTGTCGTGTTCCGGCTAACTTTCGATTAGATTACTTTTAAGCTTTCGAACTTATCTCTGTAAACACTTGAAAATCTTGATTTTAAGGCTTCTGTGTTCTGGCTAACTCGTGATGATGAGTTATCACCGAACTTATCTCTCGTACACTCAAGTTTTTTAGATTTTATTTTGGCCATAACTTCTTCGTCCGATGTCAATGGCCTTCATTCTTTTTGCGTTGTTTTCGTCTTTTCGTTCTCTTGACGATGACGCTAATATCTCATTGATTTGAATGAGTTTAATTTGGACCTTAATGTTCTCCATTGGTAGACTTCACTATCGCTTTGGGGTTAGGTTTGCCATTCGCAATACTATTTTGAAAGTCGATCTTTAAAGTTCGCCATTCGTGTTTGAATTGAAAAGCCGAACTACTTGTCATATATGCGTTAGAGGCTATTGGGACTAAAATTATAAGCGAACTGTTTTATTTATCAAGGTTCCAGATACAAATTATCTACCAACCTAATCATATGTACCAACTACATAAAAAAATCAAAACTTTTGGTGAATTCAAGCTACAAAACGGACATTAAACAACGTCTACAACCATACCTATGTATTATTAGCATTGGGTTCCTCATCCATGTACTCATCTTCGGGATTTGGCTCCAAAAAGTCATCATCTTGAGCTTGAGAAAAAAGTTTGAGTTTGAAATTGAGTTTGGGTAAAATTATTTTCATAATCCAACAAATAAGCCATCTCCGGATCTCCATCGTAATTGATATGTTAGCTTTACGTGATGAAGATTCACCTTCTCGCCGAATTTGTATGACACATCTCTCAATAATCACAAAGATCACAAAGAAAAAAAAAAATTCCTCATTCCCTTCTTCTTTCCTCCTTCTTCTTTGTCTAAAATAAGTCACTAATTATCTTTAAAAAAGATAATTATTATCCTAAATTAACACTAAACTAACTACAATCATTAATAACTAATTAATCAAATTAACACTAATTTAACACTAATCTCAGAAGGGTATTTTCGCATTTTTGAAAAGAGGGGGATAAGGGCCACCCTAAAAATACTATTAGCACTCTTTTTTTGTCTTATTCCGTATGCCCCCCCTTGTGTATGCCCCAAATTAGGGTTCTAAAAGAACGTATTAAATCACGCTCATTTGTTTCATGCTTTTCCTTTCGATTCGGAGGCCCATAATACTTCAAAATCTGGGAGCAAAGTCGCTTATATAAAGGTACCAAGGACTTAAACACGATTCAAGATAGGAAGAAGGGTGCAAAAAAATAATACCATCAAAAATTACATTTCATGTTATATGCAAGGACACGCGAGGGCGAAGCGAAGTTTATAGAATATGTTTGCCCCTAAAAATATCCTTTGGTCCTTTTTTAGGTGGACTCATGTCTGTTTGGTCCTTTGGTCAAACGCCTTTACTATTTGGTCCATAATTATTTAAAAATATTAAAACTGACAAAAATACCTTTCCGTGTTAATATTTAGTTATTTTCTTGTAAGCAATTTCATTTAGAAATGAAGTCCATATAAAAATAAAAAACAGACCGTTCCAAATGAAGTCCATATAAAAACCTAAAAAAGCAGACTTCATTCCAAAATGAAGTCCATATAAAACCTAAAAAACAGACTTCATTTAAATGAAGTCCATAAAAACCTAAAAACAAAGACTTCATTCAGTAAATGAAGTCCATATAAACCTAAAAATGGACTGTCGTTCGAAATGAAGTCCATATAAAAACCCCTAAAAAATATCTAAATCGATCAACACCATTGTCACGCAAAAAGAAAGAATAACATATCTTCATCTTCTTCATCATCTTCATCGTCACAAAGCAGCTATAAAAGAAAAAACCCATAAAAATCGGTATTTAACATTATCAACATCCGGTATTCATCGCTTCACAACTACCGATCTAAATATCTAATCGATTTCACCTTCATCGCCATCGATTTCACGGCAGGAAAAAAAAAAAAGAAAAAAATGGAGACACCATTAACAGGAGGAAAAGAAGAAGAAAGAAAAAAAAAGAGATAAATTCTGATCTAAAAATATAAGAGAGAAAGTAAATCCTAGAATGATTTATCTCTCTACTTTTGACTATATATATGGTCCTTATCTAAAAGGGTATTTCCCGTCACTACAAGGTGACATTTACATCATCCATGACATCACCAGGGACCGGATAATAATTTTTAGGACCAAACTATAATTTATATTACCAAATAAAGATCAAATGGACATTTGATTTGGGTCAAATGGACTAGACTCTCTCTAATATATTATTCTTAGGACCTAATGATATTTCCTACATAAAAATAATACCATCAAATAAATTACCTGACTCATGCTTATATGCAAGGACGCGCGAGGGCGAAGCGAAGTTTATAGAATGGGTGGAGTCGCTGTTAGAGCAAGTCTTATGGTGGAATCCATCCATCTTCCATCTTCCACGCCACCTCAGCACTTGGAACTGTGGATGGAAGCGCAAGTCTAATGGTGGAATAGTAGAAACGCTAATCTTAATGGAGCTAAGCTCCATTCTTAATAGCGCTAAAAACGCCAATCTGCGAATAGAGCTAATTAAGCTCCAATCTTATTAGCGTTTTTTTCTTAGCCGTTAGATTCTCAAACAACTCGTTTAAATTTACGGATAAAAAAACGCGTCAATCTTAATGGAGCTAAGCTCCAATCTTATTAGTTTTTCTTTAGCCGTTAGATTCTCAACAACTCAGTTTAAATCTACGGATAAAAAACGAAATCTTAATGGAGCTAAGTCCATTCTTAACAGCGTTTTACGCTATTCTTATTAGCGTTTCTTGTCCTCTACCGCGCCATTCTTATTAGCATTCAGCGCTATTGTTATTGGCGTTTTTGATGGATTCCACGAACCCTTCCACGAAACCATGGAAGGTTGCTTGGATTTTCTGTGGAAGACCCCAACTTGGAAGCCATTAGACTTGACATTCCATGGATTTTCCACACTTGGAATAGCTTGGATTCCACCATAAGACTTGTTTCCAGGCGCTGTTTGCGATGACAGCCAAAATGAAGTCGCACTTCAAATGTACGATTTCCATCTTTCCTCATCGATATCTGTGTTCAAGATTTTTATTATTATTTTAGATTTCTTCCGCATCCTCGGATTTAACATTTTCCTAAAATGACTTTAATGAATACAATCAATATTGGTAAATTTACGGGTAACTAAAAACTCTTTAAAACGTATCACTGAATTCCATGATCTCTGAACTAATTTTCTTGAAGGATCAGTAGATTATCACTCTATTACAGTAGATCACAATCAACTAATTTTCTCATCCTCTAAATAAGTAATTTTACTATTCAAAGTAAACCCCGGTTTTGATCTAGCTCTTTCTCCGTATCAATCAAATCAAAAACCATGACTTTATTTATTTCACCATTAAATTTATCTTTAGTTCTTTCAAGTATCATCTAAAGAAAATGATGATTTTTATTCGTAGAATTTCTTTCATTACTAAACATATGCATAAATTCTTATATCGACAATCAAATAGTACAATCTGAGTTTTAAAGGAAATTAAGTACATAAAAGTAATTTGGATACGTTATATAATCGTAGAAGAAGAAACTTGTGAGAACAAAGAAACACGAGAGGAGATGAAAACTCTCGATTGTAACCGATCCTCTCAATATATTAGATGGGGGTTCAATTAGAAAATAAATATAATGTGTAGGGGTGCTTAACGAAAGAATAATAATGTAATCTTAAATAAAAAATAATAATAACGCGTGACAGCAGGACCCAAAAAAAAAGAAAAAAAAAACGGGAATTATGTGGAAATTCAAATTCATTCATTACGAAAATATAATATATTTTTTTTTGAAAGTAAAGTAGATTATTGCAGGGAAAGCTAATCGAAGGATTAGGTCTCATTTGGAACAAACTCATTGAGTAGTCCTTAGATATCAATTGTATGATAAGCATCTATTGAAAAGATCTGAGGAGTTAAACCGATATTACATAGTTCTAAAGCTTTGACAAAGGTCACAAGTTTATTGTTGAATTAAAAGAAGAAAGTCATAAAAACTTAAAGTAGTAATAGCTTCTTTTCTTCCTTTTTTAGCTAAAAGATCTCACGCTTTGTTTCCTCTTCGTTAACTAAATTAAAACCTCCAAAGGAAACTAGTTGGAGTTGCTTTCTTTTTAACCTCTTCTAAGATAGCTTTACTTTGCCAACTGATTGTTGTATCTTGTCCTAATAGATAGTTAATTGTTGCTTTGTTATCTCCCTCGATTACCAGATTTTGCAATTCTTCTGCAATGGCCCATTCTGTTGTGTGCAGTAGAGCCAGAGCTTCGCTTTCTTCATTTGATGAAGTTCTGCACTTAGCCATTCCTGCTCCTTTGAAAGTACCTGTCCAATTGCGTAAAATAAAACCAATACCTGCATCAGTTTTAGAGGATAACCAGGAAGCATCACAATTAATTTTCAGAGATCTAGTAATTGGGAATTTCCAAGTATCTTTAATATCATTTATTGTTCCATCTTGAGCACTTGTTATGTTTTGTGTCACTGGATGCCAGTATTCATAGTGTTTTGATATTACTAAAGTTAACCGATCGTGTTCTTTTTATTTTCAAACACCTAAGGCATCTTTTCCAATAAACCCAAAGACTTGGTTGCCGTTTTAGCTATTGAGATTGAATTAACTTCATCCGTTAGCCAAACATTATAGATATCTAGAAGGAGATGTTATTAGAGCTTTGTTAGAAAACTCCTCGTACCGAACCGTTGTAGGTTCCATATCGCTTTATAATCACAAATCAAGAAAAGAAGAAAAGTTTATTCTTCTTTCAGTTGGCAGAAAACACAATTTTGTTTAATACCCAGCTTCAGTCTTGTAGGCAGAGCATCTTGAAGACATTTCCATATTAAATGGCTTGATTCTTTGTGAAGTATCCATTGCCCATAGTCCCCTCCAGAACTTTTTGTTTGTGCGTAATAATAAGATCGGTCTTGCAATTTTGTATATAAGGATCTCACCGTAAATTCCTATTCTAGTGAGAGTCCACCTAATTTTGTCTCTTTTCGTAGATCCATTATGTGAAGTAAATAGTCATGTTTGTGATTTCATCTACTAAGGGTTTTTCAAAGATAGAGTTAAGAAAGGTTTGTGTTCCACTTTTTTGTTTGAAGTTGATTAACTCGATACAAGTGTTATATTGGGAGTTTGTTTTGAGAATGCATTTTGGTAGAATATCTTCTCTTGAAGGTAACCCTGTCTTCCCAAATGTTGATTGAGTTTCCATCCCCTACTTCCCAGATATGCTTTTTTATGTGTTCAATTCCTTGAAGAATGGGTTCCATATCCATGAAGAGTTTGATTTCTTTGTGCGGTAGTGCCCCATTTTTTTTGAAATATTTTCCTTTAAAGGATTTGAGCCCGCGATCATCCGGTTCCGTTAATCTCCATGCTATTCTACTTATCATGGCTTTGTTCATCTTGTTAGCTTCTTTGAATCCTAACCCTCCTTGTTCTATGGGTTTACATAAGAAATCAAAGGATTTGATGTAGACACCTTTTGAGTTGGTGTTTTTCCTTGTAAATCTCTCTCGGATGTCATTGATTCTTTTTTATTTTTTTGGCAGAACAAGCGACTCATTGAAAAGATTGGCATCTTGGATAAGATGGATTTGTGCAAACAATTTTACTAGGTTGGAGACAAAAATTTTCCCTCCTTGCCTTTTGATCCTTTGTTCCATTTTCTCTATGATTCCATCAAAAGTTTTTAGTTTTGATCTATCTATGAACAAAGGAACCCCTAGAGATTAGTATCTCTAATGTTTATTTTTTTATTTTCACCAACCTACAAATTATCATCCTTGATGTTTATTATGATTTGTTTCTTTTTGCCAAAAACAAAACCAGACTTGGAGAAGTTTATTACGTCCATATCCGAAAGAACGAGGTTAAAGCCTCAAGAAGATTATTGCAGCCTTACCAAATCAGCTTTTGTAAATGTATGCATCATCCATGAAGAATAAGTGAGAAATAGGTGTGGCTTTAGGGGTTAGTTTTGATTCTTGAACCATTTTTGAGGATTGTAGATGGCATAGGAGGTGAGAAAAACTTCCATGCATAGAATGAATAGGTAAGGAGACAATGGGTCTCCCCGGCTAATTCCTCTGTGGTTTAAATTCTTGACATGGATTGCCATTAAGATTTACAAGCAATGGAGGGAGAAGAGATACATTGGTGAATGAGTTCACACCAGTCTTCTGAGAAGCCAAAAGCTTTCAGTGTGTTTATTAGGAATTTCCAATTGACCCTGTCGAAAGCTTTCGACATGTCAATCTTAAGACCAATATTCCCCGTTTTTTCTTGCTTTTTTTCATTGGAGTGAACTATCTCATGTGCTACTATTATATTATCCTAAATTTGTCTTGAAGAAAGAAAGCGAGATCAGAAGGAGATATTATTTTCTAAAGTTTTCTTGAGCCTATTTGTCATAAGTTTTGCTATAACTTTGTAAGGTGTGTTGCATAGACCAATTGGTCCGAAATGTTTCAGTGATTTTGGATTTTTATTTTTGTAATGAGGAACAGAAAGGTCTTATTAAGATTGTTGTGAATGATGTTTGTTTCAAAAAATCATGAATCATTGCACACAGTGATTCCCAGCAGTTTCCAATTGTGTTTGAAAAAGCTAACCGTGAAGCCATCTGGTCCCGGAGCTTTATTAGATTTCAAGTGTTTTACCACTTGCCAGATTTCCTCTCCAGTTGGGATGTCAGTTAGGGCCAAGTTCTCTTCTGCAGAGATGCATGGTTGTATGTGATTGAAAATCTGTGTTTCAAGAATCGAGCTAGTCTCGTGAAGAGATCGCCAAAATAAGAAGTGAGAACTTCCTCGATTTCTCATCTCTAGATTTTACCACATTGTTCGATTATCCCTAATACCTTCGATGTGGTTTCTTTTCCTTCTTTAAAAAAGTTTAACATGAAAGAATGTAGTATTTATTTCTCCTAGAGCTATGGTATTATTCCTAGATTGTTGCTTTTGAATTGCCTCTCTGAGTGTCATATAATGCCTCTAGTTCTAAGGTTTTCCTATTGATTATGGTAATGGTTTTGTCTACAAATGGTTTTGTTGTGATTTTCTATTGTTTTGATCAATATTTTTATGTTTTTGTTAGGCTTTTTCCAAAAACATGGATTTTCCAATTTTTAGGTTTTCCCCCTAGTGTTTCAATGTTTATCTGAAGATCTATCCTGGCCTATGGTTTTCATTACTCCAAGATTTTCTCGATGACTTCTATGCAAAGATGGTTCTTTTAACCGGGTGTCGAAAATTTAAAAGGTGGTGAAGAGGTCTAGTTGTAGGAGTTAGTGACATGCAAATAGGACTATGGTCCAAGCTATTGCAACTAAGTTTTCTAGAGATGCTTCACTAAATTTAAAGTCCATTCAAAGATTAGCTAAGGCCCTATCAAGCCTTTGCTTGATATTTGCCTTCCCTTCCCTTTGATTATTCCCAGTAAAAATGTTACCCTTTATATCCTATGTCTTTTAAACTCGTTTCGTGAATTAAAGTTCATGGCTGTCTCAATTTTTTTTCCGTTAAAAGGTAACTCCTTCTTTCTCCTCCTCATTAAAGATTATGTTTAAATCCCCAATTACCATCCATGCATTTGGTTGTGATTAACCCTTTGAGATATATCTTCAAGATATTCCATTACTTTTAATTTTGAATCAGTTTTAGTGATCCATAGAAGCAAGTTAATAACCATTCCTTTGAATGGAAATTATTTTACTATCACATTTATTATATTTAGATTTGATTGAACTAATTCAAAGTGAAACCATCTATCTGTGCAATTGCAAGCCCCCAGTTATTCCATATGGGTCTACAATGTGATTATTAGGAAGTAGTTTAATATGTTCTCATTAAGCCTCTCTTTGATTTGGTTTTAGAGAGAGAAGCAGAACATCCGGGGTTTTTTTCAAAATCATTATTGTCTTTAAATGTTCTTGTTTTTTTTGGCCACACCGAGGTGTTCCATGCCGTATTTTCATAGTTGAAAGAAACTATAAGAAAAGCAATGCCGATTATCTTCTTTAGAAAGATCGTTTTGTGTTTGAATTCTACTTTAGTTAGAACCAAACTTATGCAAGACTAATTATCACACTAACAACAAATACTTAACAACACCAAGGTCCTTAATTGAAAAATGTCAAATCTTGATCCAAAATACTTTCCAAAATAAAGAAAAGAGTACCCGTAATTTTTAGACATACACGAATTTTCTCTTTTCCTTTTCTCAGCGGCTCTCACTTGTAATTTGCTCAATCTTTTCACATTTTATGGAGAATTTATCATTAGCTGCAGGAAGAAGAGCCAACATCAAAGGAGCAAATTGGTTTATATGACCCATTTTGAAAACATTTTAGATGCGAATGGTGCGTTAAAAATTGAATCTTCCATTAATAAGGTTATGGATTCATTAGATGCTATGGATGAGTGCGGCGGCCGGAAGAGACGTAATAGATTCGTAAATTTCCATGCTAAAACTTGGTTTAGGAGATTGACAGACGAAGAATCGGAGAAAGTGATCTGGCTGGGTTTAGGCAACACACAAGGTTGAGAGATCTCATCTTTCGGTGTAAGAAAATTCTTCAACAGGACTCCGCTAAGATTTTCCGGTATGAAATCACCAGGAGATGAGTGAGAGCTTAAAACCTGATTTACCACGTCTTGTGGCAGCCCTGAATTGTTGCCGGAACAAGGATCTGAGATTGGTTGAAAAGAGTTGATAGGAGAATAAATGGGTTGAGAAGGGGATTCCTAGTACCTCTGCCTCTTTCCAAGGATTGAATCTCCTTCATTAATGTGAAACAAAACCTCCCCTTCATCAAGAGATAACATGACCGAGTCGAGAGGTGAAGGTTGAGATAACGATTCAAGCAATTGAAGGATTGAGATAAGTGATAACTCCCGAGATGGTGACCCATAATGCTGGCGTCCGATATTTCTCTATCAATATCTTCATTTATTCTCACCTTTAAGTCTCAGCTCCTACCTTTGGACTTTCGAATCGGCAGAATGAAGAGGACCTTCATCATAAATACTTTCTAGAGGTAAGTTATGCTTAACAACACAAGAGTCTTCAATATGACCCTTCATGTCTAGGAAGAGTAGTCACAACTCTAAAAGGCAAGTCAAGGTAAGTAAAATAAAGTCTTGATTCGGATGATTTCCAACTTTCACTCTAGCATTAGTGATTAAGGGTTTCTATGTTAATTTCAATTCTAGCAAAAACATCATTTCGAGCAATGGAATTGCATTGACCGGAGAGATGTCAGCGAACCCGAATAGAGTTCCTATTTGAGCAAATGACGTACTCATTGTAATGAAAATGCTGCAAGTTCAAAAATCTTACCCAAACAAATGATGGTTTAAGTGTGTTTCTTTTAATAATCATTCCTGGGGACCATTTAGCTATTTGAAATGCATCTCCATATAAATGCCAGTGCATTTTTTCAGGATTCCAACCATAAATTCTCTGTCCCCAAAAGAAATTATGAAGACATTAACTCCTATTTGTTTTACTTTAAAGCTATTGTTTTTTCCCATCTATATTTTAAAGCCCTTGCAATATTAGTTTTGTTAAAAGAGGATGTTGAAAAGATCCTAGCTATAACAGAGTTGTCATGTGTAAAACCTTCCACAGATGGAGCCTTGAAAGGCAACATTTGAGTTTTGAAAAGCCTTTTTTTTTTAGAAGATGCTTTTCCACAGAGGCAGTGTTATTCCTCATTCTTTGAAATGTTTGAATCATTGATGATGAATCCATTTGAACTTAAAAGGTGTTGCTTTGTTTTGTAGTTAAGTAAGAGAGAAGAAACAGATTTTACTTATTGAGTTTGGTTACCACAACCTATGTTGGGCAAACATGTAAGAAACTAAGATGTAGAAAGTGAAAAAGGCAGACAGGAATGTTCTATTCCTTTAAGAAGCAGTTGAGTTATCAGAGAATGAGAAAGAAGCTTTTAACTTGTCCCAT